>JAODUH010014510.1:9843-27701 GCA_027564835.1 Typhlichthys subterraneus | reverse complement strand
AACTCGGAGTAGAGCCGCTACTCCTTCGCGTCGAAAGGAGCCAGTTGAGGTGGTATGGGCATCTGGTAAGGATGCCCTCTGGGCGCCTCCCTTGGGAGGCGTCCAGCTGGGAGGAGGCCTCGGGGAAGACCCAGGACTAGGTGGAGAGATTATATCTCCCCAATGGCCTGGGAACGCCTCGGGATCCCCCAGTCAGAGCTTTCCAATGTGGCTCAGGAAAGGGAGGTTTGGGGTCCCCTGTTGAAGCTGCTGCCCCCGCGACCCGACTCCGGATAAGCGGATGATGATGGATGGATGGATCCTAACCACTCAGAAATAAACCAGAAAGAAACCAGAAACTCTGGAACAGAGTGCTACAACTAACTAGCTGTTATCATGACATGCACCATATAAATGCATCACATTCCTGTGAGGTGTCACACTTGCACATGCAATACATATCCAGACTGAGGCGTCGTCCAAACATGCACGTTTCATGTAAATGCTTCCTTTGCAGATGTCTCAACAACGGTTTGATAAAAGAAAATCCGCCCTATAGGATAATGTTGTATGTCTTTGCATGTGTGAGTAGCGCTGTATATTTGCTCAGTGCCTATTGGGTGTTACTTTGCTAAGTGACATGCTGTGTCTTTGTAGTGGTTTGTAAAGCTTCCAGGATGGAGACTCACCCAGAAGCAGAGGCAGAGGCTATGGGTCTCTCTGCTCTTAAAATGTGCATAGTCTATTAGGAAGGCATTTAAGTAACCCGGCATCACTCATTCATAGACTCATCTGGGTTAGCCTCGATTCCCTCATCACACATTCTGTAATTGAGGGCTGCAATATTAATAGCACTTAGAGCTGAGCATGTTTTAATGGGCCTTCAGGCGTTTGGAGTTCTTATTGGAGGGTATGAAGTGTTCTATTTTGAATTACTTAATTATTACAATTAATGTAGAGCGTAGGTGTTGCATGTAGGTATAAAAAATCCAAAGACAAATAACTGTAAAAACAACATATAAAAACGGCAAATTGATTTTACCTACAGAGAACCTTCCTTTAGTAAGTGCCATTATAATTATCAATCGACAAATAATCTCAATGTAAGAAACAAAGTTCCTTAGAAAATTTCAGAAAGACAACAGTGCTCAGCATGTTATGCAAGAAGGCAGTATGGACTTGCAAAATCAGCTGACCATCTGTATATTGCCCTGGCTTTGAATCATCCATGCTTCACACAGATGTTGCTGTGTTTCACTCAGAAACTCAGCTCATTAACACCTCTGTTCCCAAACTGACAGCATGTGGGAGAAGGCCCCTCTCTTTCAGGACACCGCGATTTTCCACTATGACCGTTCAGATATGCGCCAGGGAATGAGTCACATTGTGTTTATACAACACAATAGCAGGACAGGTCAGCTGACACTGGTTAGCTCTGTAATGTTTCAGAGGTCTTATGGACCACATAGAGAGAAGGGAAGGCTGGATTGATTATGTTTATAGAGCGTGAATACATGTTTACAGGTGTGAGAGTTGTTGTCAATGTTTTGTTTGATTCTTACCCATACTGCCTCTGAATCCATGTGGGATGGACTTGCTGAACCCCGACAGAGAGACCTGTAAATAGACAGACAGAGAGAGAGAGAGTTGAGTTTTATACACCTTTATTTCCTACAATCAATCAACTACAACACATTTTTCAGTTCATTAGATTGCACAAAATATAAAATAGTGTTATACAATCAATAATCACATAACCACACAGCACATCTGTCCTAAGAAAAGTGGCCTCCAAAGACCAACTTCCTCTCTAAACATGAGCACAGTACTCCTCCATAAGACAAGGTCTTCCAAATCACCAATTATAATAGTTAAAGTCCACTTTTACCCTGGCTTTAAATAAGAAAATCACATCCATGTCCATATTATAATCCATCTTTATTTTTCAGAGAGAGAGAGAGAGAGAGAGCACTAGTTAGCTAAGGTTGTCACTGGCCTTCTGTTGCTAGGCCATTTGTTTGTTGCATGGCTCACTCATATTAAACAGAGGCCTTTAACTGCTACTGCATGAAACCCCAACCTCCATACACTACACAGACACACTAATCCATGGCATGACCAGGGCATCTCTAACTTGCATTAAAATACATTAGCTTTCTCTCTGTAAACAAACACTTTGGTGCACGCGCACGGACGCACGGCTTGGAGCACGCACACTGAACAAACGAGTTCCACAGAGCAGCAAGTAGACAGATATTTTATTGTGCGCTGTATACTTCTCCTGTTCCATTCTCAACCGCTTCTCTGTTTCTCTCAAACACACAATAAGGAAAATACCAAGCGCTGCCATCTCCCATCAGCCAGTGTTTGGAGGAGCACACACACGCACACACACACACACAACACACAGTACACACACACATGCACACGCCCACACACACACACACACCCCCCCACGCACACACACACACACACACACACACCCACACACACACACAGAGATACACAGACAGCTGCTGCTGGCGCTATTGCCCATGCAACACACCTACACTTGACATCATTTTGCCCCAGCAAGCGTCGAATGATGCAGACCCTGAATAATCTTCGCACGGGAACGACATGTACTGTAGAAGCACCTGCACTGCTGGGGAAGTCTGAGAAAGGCTAGCGGCAGAAAAGCTGTATGTGAAGTGATGTCAAGTGTGTGTGTGGACAACAAAGAACATAGAAGTGTGCAGGACCGGCTTGGTGTGTGAGTGTTAGCATGTGCGTCCGATGGAAAGGAGAGGGGTGTATCGTTGTTGTGGTTTATGTGTTCATGGTTTGAGCAGGTTTTGTGACTTATGAAGGTTTTCAGAAACTGCTTTGAATGACTATAACGTTTTAAAATGCAGCCTATAATTGTATTATTTTAAGCTACTATCGGCCATTAGAGGCTACTGCAGTTTGTTCTGCAATTAGACATTAGTTTTTTTCATGATACACATGCAGTAGTAACAAACAGGCAACATTAGCTAAAGTCAAATGATGTACAGTAGCAATAGCACCTATGACAGTTACAATGCCCTCAGTGGCAAATGATTAACATAAAGAAAGACCATTCTTGAAAAGGTGGCTTTCTGGCAATGTGATTTTAACGCAACTGTCTCAACCGGTGTCACCAGATCTTATAAATATGTACTTGTGTGTGCGTGCGCGTGTGTGTACATGTATGACTTACCTGTCTGCGGGCTGCGGGGCTTGGCTCCAATGTAAGCCAGGTTTACATTGGATTTCCTGCCATCAATGATGGGGTTGGCATCTTTGCATGCCCTCTCCGCTGATGCCCTGTCCATCATAGTTACCTGTTGACACCCATGGAGAGCTCACCATGTTAGCACCTATAGCTTCCAGCAGAGCGCTTTCTGAGCTTGCTAATGCTACGGCCTGTGTACAGTTGATTGATGATGACGCACCAGGCAATTCAAATTAGTGTAAAGATTATACAACATATTTAGTTTTAAATGTAATGACTATAAAAATAACTGTGTCTACATTCTAACAGAAGAAACAAATAACTGTTGGACCCCTCGGCCGTGTATCTAAGATTCATGTGCACTACACGGCCAATGCACACTGATAAATGGTTATTTACTGCTATGGTGTAAGCAGCTGTGTGTAGGATATCTTTACCCGGCTGAGTCAACGAACAGAACATGGTGGAACCTTGTCCTACCACAGGGGAGTGGATAGTAGGTTAGGAGATGTAGATACATGTACAGTATGCACACACACCCACACACTCACCTACATGCACACCTACACACACACACACACGCACACACGCACACACACACACGCAGCATTGATGGTGTTTCTTACATTACAACTACACAATTACACAACTGGTTGTAGAAGCGTCAGGATACCCATAGAGTGTAACCAATCTGCCCTGCTGCCTTTCGTTTCAGCGCGTCTGACTGCTCGCTCACACACTGGCAGTGGATGTTTTGATCACCGGACATCAAGTAGCGGCTGATTCTCAGCCAATTAGACCGCTGAGGGAAGTCATGGATGAAATGGGCAGACTGTTCAAAGAGGAAGCAGCAGGAATCAACGTGATTCGTCAGGCTACGCAAATAGACAAAGCAACGGACATACGGAATATGGAGAGCTAGGCTAGGCTCAAACCAGTATAAGTTTCTGTCTTTTCGCTGTTCTGGGTTATGATCCCAATGCCCCCCCACCCACCCTCCCCACTAGTCACAGCCCAAGTTATGGCACTGACAGAGAGAGAGAGAGAGAGAGAGGGGGGGGGGCTTCATGGGGAAGTCAAAATGAAACTACCAGAGCCTTATCTGACACAGCCAACTGACATGTCACATCTCTGTGACCAGGGGATTACTTTACACACACACACACACACACACACACACACACACACAGGGGAATGGGTAGCTAGCTGGAGATAACCTACCTATCCACAGCTGCAGCTAGCCTTTCACAGATGAACAAGTATACTTTTTTTTGATTGATTGTGTGTGTGTGTGTGTGTGGTGTGTGTGTGTGTTGGGACTGGGGAGAGTTGATGGGAATATTTGTAAGACATAGGCTAACCTAGTACCCATGCTTAGCATGTGACTGACTGCCACCACCAGACACAATGGCTGTTGGTTGAGCAAAGTAGCATTTTATGCACTCAGGTTAACCCTATTTGCACACTATCTTTAAGTGTGGAGAGATTGCGTTATGTAAATTGGAACACACGTTAAATATAGTTGAAAAATAATGGAATTTGAAAACGGCCCTATGTGGAAATACAAAATAGACCTAACATAGACCAACCCCTAAACGGCTCTATAGGCTATATCTTTATTCATAATACATAGGTCTACATGTAGGACCCTTTCCCCGCGTAGTCTCAACTTTGAGAAAAAAAAAAACGAAACTTACAAAACCATATCCTCTGGATTTCCCGGTTTGTCTGTCTGTTATTACAACGGCCTCGTCGATGTCTCCGAAATTCTCGAAATATTTCCTAAGTGATGCATCGTTGGTGTGATAAGGTAATCCACCGACAAAGATCTTAGTATAAGTTGTGTCCTTCTCTGTGCTGTTTAGGTGCATTATCTCTAACGCTCCCCCGACGAACTGACCTAAAAACATTGGAGAAGTCATTTGGAAAGAATAGGCTGTCACAAAAAAAATGAAGTCAAGAGAAAAATCTGCAATGTCTTCTGGAAATGTTGGATTTCGAACTGTCTTCTGATGGCAAAAACTTCTTCAATGTCCAACTGTACTACAAGATTATCAGAAGTCCCTATTTGAGATGATTTCAACCTCGTATTCGTGTCTATGTAGAAGACACAACGGGGTGAGATGATGACTACGTCCAGCCAAATACCATAACGTAGGCTATTACAATTTCTTGTCTAACCCTTTCGCAGGTGTCTTATTGAATCTCCTTCTGGTACAGATATAGCTAGGCTAGGCGAGACATTACATGCGCCCACTCCCTTTTGTCCAATAAACGAGCGGAGCGTCTTTCCAGCGGCGCGCCCGTTTGGTGCGCATGCCAGATCTCATACCCACCCCAGTCGTCAGACAACCTGCTCCACCCTTTTGTTGCTGCACGTAACAAGACAAAGGAAACACCTCCATGCGCTTAATAATTTACTTTTTCCAAACGATCTATAATTCCATTTGGAATATAGCATTTAGATATACATTTCATTTGCAGCATACCAGTGAGTCACATAACACTGACTTCACTAATACATTTGCGTTTATTAGCATAGTAGTGGCACGCATAGGTCAAATGTCTTCAAAGAGAGGAGTTGGTTTGATTAATGACAAACAGACAGTGGAAACAAACTGCAGATGAAAGGTGTCTGTTAAACACTCACCTCCCCCATAGCATTGAGTGAGAACTAAGAGCATGAAAATCAGACCTGATAAACTGTAGCATGGTGACACATGGTGTAATTTCCCAGATATTCACATAACCTGCCTATGAATAACTTTTTTGCAGAATAAAATATAAAAAAAACTGGTTCTCTCATGTTTAAGATTTGTCCCCCATCATGGATGTGCTACAAACACGACCCTTCACCCCTGTGCAGAGATCACAGTCCCCCTCACCCAGCCTCGTCTGACACCTCCACAACGCTGGTTCTCGCAGACTGACAGCCTCCACTCATCACCATTAATGCTGAGATGAAAAGGAGCTCCTGTTCTTGACTGACCCATTATACAGTACCTGCAACCCCCTGGCTTTTATAAAGCACATTATGTAGGAAACAGGAGATAAACAGTTAATTTACTTTCTAAGAAGTGGCTTTGCAGCTGTGGTACCTTTTCTAAATTTGAAAAAAAGTAATCAACAATAAAATAAAATAAATAAAAGAAGACTACAGCATCAATGTAATGTTTAAATATAAATTTGTATTTACATCAATATTAACATCAAGGAACAAGGTAAGAAAAAAACGCAATAGTAATTTACATCCCACAATGACTGCATTTACCCATGTTACATTTTCAGCATTCATTTACTGTAGATCTAACATTGCAGGGAGTTACTTTCCTTTAAAGCAAAACACAGCAAACGGTTTGAGCTTTTTTTTTTTTTTTTTTTGCACATTATTCTTCTAGCATTCTTTGAGACTGAAATAAAACCCTCAAAGCAATAACTTTGAGACATAATGACATCAATTATCAACCCCTTTCCCAAAAAACATCTTGGAAAAACATTATCTGGTAAAATAACCGTTCCCAGCACCACAATTCAACTGGCCGTTAGTTCTATGAATAAGGGAAGAAACGATCACAAACAAAAACAAAAAAACACCTCAGCAGAACCAGACTTAGCCTATGTCATATGGATGGGAGTATAATATAGGTAAAAGTTACAAGTACTCAGGTCAATGTGGATTATAACTATGTAATGCACACAAATACTAGCACCATCTAGGTCATGAACCATTTGTAATCACTGCAGAATGACAAACAAAAATCTTTGGATTGAGCATGTCTTCGATGGTAAACGTCTCATCAAAAGCTTGATGGGAAATAAAACAAAAAGAAAGGAAAAGGCAAACTCTACTGACAAAATGTAAAGAAATCAATTATCAATCACGAGTAGATAATTATAATGACCCCCTTGCTGTGATATTTTCCTCTAGATTAACCAGCCTTGAACAAAGACAAGATCAAATATATTAGGTTAGGGTAATGCATGTGACATATTATGGTCAATATTGTCAAAGTCAATATGAAGAGGCCAAACACTAACTTCTCAGAAATGGAGCTCAAGTCACACATGGAAGCAGTTTGGACCATCACCCCACTCTGATAAGACGCCAGGGCTCCTAGAAGCCTAGCCACGGTATGCTCCAGACAAACAGGGCCCTACAGTACAGGGTCCAGTAAATAGTCAATCGAAAGGAAGTAGGAAGATTATGTTTCAGGGGCAACACTGAAAACATATTTTCATATTCATTTATCATATTCATTTTTAGTGTTATTGCTCCATTTTTATTAACTACTAGTTGAATTGAGTGCCGATACGTTTTATTCAACTTAGCTACGAGCGGAACATGCCTCAAACTAAGGGCACACAATATAGAAAGCATATAGGACACATCAATTGTAGCCAAGAGTGATTCATTTCCACTCATGACATTCTTAAAAAGTAGATGCGGGCTGTGGAGCGAAAAGCCAAATGGCGCTCGGACCCCTGCAGTTGTCTGAAGTATACGGTGGGCTCAACACAATAGTGTCCATGCTATTTTTTACAGGTATCTTTTGTGTTAATAGTAAAACTATCACTTGCTAGCACCTCTATAGGTAAGCCTATGTCAATGACACCACATAAATGTCCTTTACTGACCGAATGAAAGTGTATATGGGTAAAGATGTGTGGGGCCCTCCCACTTTTCAAGGGGGCGACGTATTGAAAATAAAAGCTGTATTGACCTATGACATAATAGGAAAATTTCACTTTAAATATCAAGCCTTACAATCTGTGCAAAAACATTGTGTGACCTACAAAAGCATATATATATTTATATACATTTCAAGCGTATTTACAATCAATATTCACAGATTAAATTAAAATTCCAAACAAGTATCTAATACTGCAGTACCGAGTACACAATGCTTCACCTTTGTCCTCAGATCAAAGTCTTATAAGATTATTGCTAGAAATCCGCATTTAAAATTAAAAACACCTTCTTTTGCAGTGTGACTTATTATAGATATCAATTTCACTATTGGCAACCATATATTTACTGCACAAGTAACATTCTAATTAGTATAAGAGGTCTAAGAATATCTGCAACATTGTGGGTTAAAAATTCAACCACAATTCTAAAATAATCACCTTGGAAATTGGTATAAATATAAGAAGAATTGAGAAATGCCAATTCAGGCCTCCTTCAAAAGGTCAAACTTGTGAAGCAGCTAATCTCTCTAATAATAAATCAGTACTGTAGAAGGCTGGATATTATATGTGCTTACTACTGCCTTTACACTAGATATAAATGTCGAGCAAAGATGATCATGTTTACCCATAATTAATCAACAGTTCTCATTCTCATAGGAGAAATAGAGAACACGCAAAAAAAAGAAGAAAAAACAGTGATGTTTGCTGTTATGCAATAATTATTGGGTAAAGGCCTCTATGACCATGAAATATTGCCACAATCCTTTTTTTTTTATACGATGGCCTTTCCTTAAAGTGCAATCACAGCCAACTACTAATTCCATCGTACCTTACGCAATAGCATTCTGGCACACCACAGCTGTGCTACTGTTATAATGACATTCTTCTCAGTGCCAGAGCCTGACGCATTGTCCGGTATAGCCATGTGAATCTAATGCGTATCACAATGCTTATATACACAGACGTCAATCTGCACTGAAATAAAAAAAGGTTTGTCCCAAGATGTTCGCTTGCAGTGGACCACAGCTTCATGGTCCATGTTAAACCCTTCGATTCACATACTTCCCAAATGTGTGTCCATTTTCTCTCGTTTGGTCCAGCAAGTGCTGTATTGTTTACAAAAACTTGCAGCGCTCACAGAGAGAGAACTGCACCAGCTTAACATTGAATTTGTTTATCTGACCATCCTCTGCGTGTGTCACAGAGTTTCTGATATACATAACATCTATGCATGTTATCGGATGGTGTGTGAAGTCTGTTCGCGTTTCCTCAGGCTTGATCCATCAGGAAGAGCTCTCCCACTTGTTGACACGCACAGTCTGGCTTTCGGGAAAAATTCTGCGCTGAAGATACATTATTTCTCTGAATGGGAGTCACAGTTAAGTTCAGCAATATTTCTGTGGGGGGGGGAGAGAGAGAGAGAGAGAGAGAGAGAGAGAGAGAGAGAGAGTCAGTACTGTACAAAGAACAGTCTATTATATAAAATACATGCGTGCACATACTCATCAGGGCACGTTACGCTGCTGTCAAACACCTGCCCATACCTGGTCAGGGCCCATGGGCATGCGGCCCATCACCATGGGATTCATGCCCATCTGACCGCCCATCTGGCCCATGTGAGCTCCTCCTCCGCTGCCCGCCATGCCCCCATTCATCATCATGCTCCCGTACTGGCCCGGGTTTCCTTGTTGGCCAAACTGCTGCGGCCCCGGGCCGCCCTGCTGCCCAAACTGCTGCTGGGGGTAGGAACTAAGCAAGACAGGGACAGAGAGGAGCGGTATTATCTGGTGCACTGCACTCATCACACAGGAGATTTCCATGTCACACTGACATCCTATTGACATACACAGACCCATCACACATGTAACCAACCCCCTCTGCTACAGGCCTGACACACAGACACAGTAATACTACCCAATTATATTGGTTATAATATAAACACGTTAGACAACCTAGGGCAAAGCAATCAAACCTGCATCATGAGTGAAAGATTTAATTACAAATGAATACATTTAAAAAGTGAATAAACAATTAGCACGTACCAGCCCAGAGGTAATATCTGGAAATCATTCTTGTCCCGTCACGAATATGAGAGCACATACTGTAGTTCAGCAACATGGGGTGTGTGATTTGCATAATAAAAAAATTAAAAAAGCCTGCGCATGACAAACCTGTTGCGTCCCATGGCCGCCTGTGACCAGCCCTTCATGTCAGCACCCTGGTACATGGGAGCGGCCTGCGGGTGCTGTGGCATCATGGGGTTCTGAGGCCCCAGGCGTCCTGACATCATGGCGTTAGGAGGACTCCCCCCTGACGGGCCGAATGCCGGGTCTCCCTGCTGACCCATTCCTGCCAACGGAGCATGGAGCACGCAGTCAGCTCGTGTGTTAACATGGCACGAAACGAGATGCAAATGCTGTGCAAAATATATGCAAAGTTCTGCAAAATATGCAAATGCACAGTGCTCGAGCTGCTTAAGCTCACCCACAAATCTCCTACAGCACGTTCTACAGTAGCGTGTGATGAAATGATGAAATTTGTGTTAGATATAGCACCCACTTTCAACCCGCAGCAGCACATATTCCTCCGCCTGCAGTACGCAAATCCGCCACTAGAATGCAGCAGCGAGACGGTGGGATTCAATGCGTGAAAACAGACTCACCGTAGCTCCCTCCGTAGCCAAACTGTTGTGGGCCGTGCTGGCCCATGTTGGGCCCACCCATGGGGCTGTCCATGCCGCCTGGGGCTGTGACGTTGGGCGGGGGGCTGAAACCTCCCGCGGCGGCTGCCTGCTGCTGCTGCTGCTGCTGCTGCATTAACATCATCATCCTCTGCCTCCTCATCTGCATGGTGACCATCTCCCTGCTGCGCTGGGCGATCATCTGGGCGTTCAGGAAGCCCGGCTGGAGAGGAGGAGGACACAGTGGATCTCAAACTGCGTAACGGCAAGTAATGGGCCGCCATTAAAATGGACCACCATAACCTAGTTATGTTTAAACATATCAACAACCACAAACTCTGGCTATGCCCATTTTAATAAAAGGTATAACAACAGATAAAGCTACATTTGACTTTGCACATGTACAATACTAGTACCACTGCCTTTGGGTTTGTTTGTTTAGGTATCAGGAGTATGTAGCGCTTGGGCCAAGATGATTGCGTTGTTTACCTGTGTCACCATGCCAGGCTGCATGCCAGGTCTCATGCCAGGGTTGCCCCCTCCCGGGTTCTCCATCTTCATGGCCATGCCTTGTCGAGTCTGGCTGAGAAACTATGAGGGAATAATGTAGGATGGGCGCAACGTATGGTTAATCAAGACTTTAAAAGGTATAGTCAGCTATTTGTAAGCTAATATACTTTTTGTCAAGTTCATCAAATACGTCCTTGCATTCCGCTAGCTTACAGTGTACATCTTCTACAGCCCTGGCTCCGTAAACAGGAACACAAACGAACAACAATGCCTGTGGCTCCACAATGCGTTTCAATGCATGGGGCGGAGCTTCTGAGAGAGTTTGTTTTGATTGCGCTCAAAACGTTAGCAAGCATTCTCCAAAATGCCTAACCCTGCCTTTACGTAAATTAGATACACACAAAATAGTTAAACCTACTAATAAAATAATAAAATAATAATAAAATAATAAAATAATAAAATAATAAAAATAGCAATAACACTTAAAACAGCCCCCTAAAAAGTTGACTACCACTGACCCCCACTGACTACCACTTTGTAAGTCTCACGTATGATATCACGTGTACGCACGCACACACACACCAGGCATGCAAACTGGTTATGGGTAAAAAGAGGTGAGAAAGATGCGACGTGTGAGCAAAACACAAACAGTCCAGCGGTCCCGAAAGCCGATGGCGGGGGGGGAAGCACAGCAAATGCTTTGTGTGAACATGATAAATGTATTCATTTGTATTAATTTAGAATACATTTATTAACCCCTGGACCTTAATAGCTCATATGCGCGCGCACAATGTTTATAACAGTTATAAACAACTTGCTGTGCTGAATATTATATTTTAGAACAAAATAAATAGTCTGAAAACACAAATATTGTTCTACAACGTCTTCTTTTTTTTCCTATATAGATCTGGAAATTAATTCAAATGACACACGCTTACATACTGCTTGTTATAAATGATACAATCACATAAACTAAAAGTAAGGGCAGCCCCACCAGGTACACAACTAAAACCTAATATCCTAGTTCGGTCCTGCGTGGACAGCAATTGGACTGACGACCCACTGCGCAGTGCGCATCTCTGAGCAGCTGTGTCACTACAGTAGCTTGCAGTTATCCGGTTATATAGTTTAGAGAGAGTGTCGATTTATTTGCTTTTCTGAAGTCAAAACTAGATAGTGAAATGCCATGCGCGATAATTAGCTGACGTTTTGGTAGCAATGTCCTAAAACATATTAGCCTAATGAAAATATAGTAGTCTAAACTAAACGTTAGCTTACATTAAAACTATTGACTTACCCTGCCCTGGTGCACAAACATTACTAGGCTAGTTGTCCTTCACGTGAATTCTTTAGACGTGAAGGAATAAAGAAGGGCCTGACAATGAACCGGTAGCATATCCACTGACTGTTATCATCTTCATTCACAATATTAGACCTATAAATAATGTGCATGTATTGCTGGCCAAAGAAAACTACAGGACTGTATGTGTGCAGTTTGTAGTTTGTAGATTTTGTAGATTGAAGAACAATGGCACTTGCTTGATGCCTTTAATGTCGTGCCCACTGTATTGCTATTTTTTTTGTTGATAATTTGAGAATGCACTGGCAGGTTCTCAAGACACCCCGTCCCCCCCAAAAAAAATGTACAAAAAAAAAGTGGCCCATTTTGGATTGAAAACGTTGAATTTCGCCGAAAGGTGACAAGCTTGCATGCCTGACACACGCACGCACGCACACACACACACCTGCTGTCCTTGCAGCCTCTGCTGCAGCTGTAGCCTCATGGGCTTGCTGGCGCTCATCATGCGGGGTCTCATCATGTTGGCGCGGGGGTGGCCCATGCCCCCCATGCCCCCCATGCCCCCCATGCCGGGGAAGCCGCCGCCCTGGCCCATCTGGGAGAGCATGGGTCCGAAGCCCCCCTGCGGGGGCTGGCCCTGCATGGGGCCACCCCCATAGGCTGCCTGCATGGCCATGGTGGGGGGGCCGGGGTAGCCGTGGCCATACAGAGGCTTCTGCTCCATCACCATGGAGGGGTCCTGGCCTGGGAACGGCTCCAGATGCTGCTCTGATCCCTGACTCTGGGACGGTCAAAGAAGAGGCAAAAAATGTAATCATGAAATACTACGGTAATATATACGATTTTGATACGGTAAGAGATTATTTGACATCTGGCGACCCCGCTAAAAGGACCTCGCCAACGCTAGGGTTTGCTTTCTCTGCTTTGAGAAACACCGAGTCTATTTCAATTATCCACTGTCTGGCCGTGTAATAGTCTCGTTCCCAGTAGTACGTACTGACCCGCTGACCTCCCTTAACGCAAAGAACAGTCTGCACATTGTGCTTCATAAATACAGTATTTAATACACGCACGCCGTTCTTCTCTGATGTTTCTGCTTAAATATCAGCCGTCACCCCTTCCCGTCCCTCCATCCCTCCCCCTCCACCCTACCTGGCTGACGAGGTCAGGGATGCCCAGGGCTCGGTCTATCTCCTCCAGGGCGATGCCGTCCGTGTTGTTCAGCAGAGAGTCCAGCTGGTCCAGAAGTGCCCGTTCGTCGCTCTGGCCCTCGCTGGTGGTGGGAGGAACCAGCAGCTCGTCCAGGACGTTGACAAACTGACGCCTGAAAGCATACAGTCCCCTTCCCTGGGTCACCACCACGCAGCCACACTGCACCCTGATGTCACAGTGAATGTGGGACACTCACCTGCTACCCTCCATGCCCATCACAGTGTCTGGCCATGAGGGGGACTGGTTGGGTTGACCCTGCTGGCTGAACGGACTCATGCCCATGCCCATGTCTCCTGAGCCACCTAGACGTGCACACAGAGCCAGATCCCATCTATGGAAATGTATCTGCTAATACACCGCCAGCCGCATGCAGAATTCAATTGGAGTCATGCTTCAGGCACACAATTTCCTACAGTATATGTCTTTCCCACTAAACAGAGAATCAAGAAGTGAATGCTCAGCCAGGTGTATGTTCTCCAGCCTTGCAATACCACAGCTCACCAGCAGGGGAAGTGAGCAATGCATTAACAAAATAAACCAGTATGTGTGGAATAAATACCTAGTTTGGATATTTACTTCCGCAACCTGCCTTGTCCACCTCACTCATACATATATATATATATACATACATACATACATATACACACATATATATATATATACACACACACACACATATATATATATATATACACACACACATATATATATATATATATATATAATACCACTGTATCTCTTTAGAGTTAACCCTTTGATAGAAGTATGAAGTGCAGGAGCATCTCAACAGGTCTTCCAACACTGCACATACCCATATCCATGAGCTGCTGCTGCAGCATGGACCTGCTGCCTGGCACGCTGTTGGAGCGGCTGACCATGGGCGCTCCCATCAGGCCCTTGCCAGCGGTGTAGTCCATTCCCGGGCGGACCATGGAGGGGTGACCGGCTGAGCCAACGGGGCTGGCACTGGAGCGGGGCATCCCCCACTCCCCTGACCCCCCCATGGGAGACCTCTGGGGCACCATGCCTCTGTTCATTGGTCCTGGAGAGATGCAACACAAGTCCGTCAGTAAGACTAGGACAAAGCTTGGGCCGATACCAGGTGCTCTCCATTCAAAGGTTGCCGACTAACAGTGCATTCAAATACCAGCAAGGCCTAACATGGGGGAACACACTTAAGCAAAGGTCCCCCCCCTCACCTGTCAAGCTACAAATTACTTAATCAGTTACTTGTTCCAACACCTCTTGGACACACACCCATGTTGCCCGGGTAACCGTCTGGGCTGCCCATCATGTTCTCCTGCTTGACAACGGACCGTCTCCCCGCTACTCCAGGTCCTCCGGGGGGCTTCCCGTCCATGGACACAGCCCTTTGGAAGGGCCCGCGGTTCCCTGGGCCCATCCCTGGACTCCCTGAGCACACAAATGAGTCTTAGTGTCCCGGTAGGCAATGCTGGCAGTGAAACACAAAGTGTGTGAAACACGTCGATATCATTCTGGTAGCATTTCTTTGCTAGCCATTTCTGTGGCCAGTTGTGTTGTCTGAAGGGTCATAGCGGGATGGACTATGTGTCATTTAGCAACTATTCCTCTCCGGCAGCATGAAAACAAGCCTGTCAGGTTTGAACCACCTGGGTGTGACATCATTTCTGGATTGCAATTAATAATCTCTGACAATAAAGGGCCCTTAAGTGGAAGTCATCAAGACATCTTATTTCAGATCAACATAATTGAGTTAGAGCAACAAGATGTATATTATATTACAATACCAATACCAGGGTAGCTCAGAAGTGAGAGGATGTTGCATCGTGCTGTGCTTGTGTCCTAGGCACTGAGCCACTTACCCTGGAGGTTGTCATCAAGACAACCGTGGGGTTTGTTGCCTGTATCATTGGCACCCAGTCCCCCGGGCTGGTCAGGGTAAAACTCAGAGGCAGCCCCTCGTAGACCACCCAGGATGGACTCCAGGTTCTCCAGCTGACAGTGGGAGAAGACGACAGTCAAAAACAATGGAAACTTGTAACACAGCGTTCAATACAAGTGCCAGACATCGCTTCATTAATCTAGAAACTGTTAAATACTGAAGAGCTGAGCGGTGCAACCTCGTCAGGTGGCTCTGACTTGATCTTGCTCTCCGGGTGCTCCGGTGCGGAACCAGGACCAGGCCCGAGCCCGTACCCGGGGCCAGTACGAGGAGCAGGGGGCCCCTTCCCCTCCAGCTCCTCGGGCTTGGGCTTGACGTCCACGTGGTCTTTGGAGTCATCCTTGTTCAGGAGGTAGTGGAGGAGGGCGTGGGTCTTCTCCTTCTTGGGGCTGTGCTGCTCCTGCTTGGGCTCGGCCACGCCCCCCGGCCCCGCCCCCTGCCCTCCTGGCCCCGCCTCTCCGCCCTCCCGGCCGCCCGCGGAAACCTTCCCGGTGGCCTCGGCGGTGATCTTTGCCACCTCGTCGGGGGTGTTGCCGTTCTGCAGGAGCTTATGGAGGATCTTGTGCTTCTCCTGCAGGGACGCCGTGTACTGGGCCGTGGACAGGGCCGTGGCAGAGACCCCCGGGACCCCCGAGGATGACGAGGAGGAAACGGCGGTGGACGATGGGCTGGTCATGCCCCCGGCAGGATCCTTGCTGTCCGAGCCAGAAGCCCCGCCTCCGCTTGGTGCGGGGGGAGCAGGGGGTCCGGGTGGTCCCGTGCCACCCAGGCCCAGCTCCTCGGTGGGTGACGTCAGCAGCTGGAGCAGCTTCTTATGGCCCTTGCTGTCCGGAAGACGTCGCGGGGGCTCGGAGCCGGCTGCCCCGCCCTCGTTGGCTCCGTCGCCGGGATCCTTGGTGGCCGCCGACGCCTGGGTGTCTGGCCGCTCTCCGGAGCTCTCCGCCTGGGCGTGTTGTTGTTGGTGGTGATGGTGGTGGTGGTGGTGGTGATGGTGATGGTGCATGGGGGGGTGGGGGTGGTGGTGGTGGTGGTGGTCGCCCGGCCCAGCTCCCAGGCCCCCCGCCGGGCTTTTGGAGCCATCCTGCCCGGCCTTGGCCGGCTGCTGCTGCTGCGGAGGAAGAGGAGGAGGAGGAGGCTGGGACGAGGAAGAGGAGGAGTGGACGCTGGGGGAGCCATCCGGCTTGTGGGCCGGGGAGGGAGACGCGAGGGTGGAGGGCAGGGAGCTGCCCACGCCCTCGCTGATGGCTTGCAAGGCATTCAGGGAGCTGCTGGAGAAGCTGCTACTGCTCCCACCGGCCCCGGGGCCGCTGGCCAGGCCGCCCATGGGGGAGTGCATCCCTGGGGCAGAGAGGGAACACTTCAGTGAAGCCTCCGTCAGCACAGACACCATCACAACTATACCTAGCTGTGTAGTGCTGCTCTCTCCATGTTGTCAGTAGTCTGAAAACACTGTTTTGTTTTTATCTATTCTACGGCTTTTTGCGCTAGTGTTCTGTGTGCAGGCTACTGTTCCATGCCACTGTGCACACGCTTGCCTCATCTGTGTTGAGGCTGCAGGTCTTAAGCTGCTTGCACACTGCCCCGACAAACAGCGTTATTGCAAATTCCCCGTTTTTCATGTAGCATTATCCAAGGTCTGAGTTGTCCTGTCAGTTACAGTCTGGGCAGTTTTGGACAGGCAGGTTTTCTGAACATTCAAAAGACTGCAACCAACTACTGCTGTGTCAGTTGGGCATAGTCTGGGCAGTGTGAAAGCACCTTAACTGGTTTTAACAACCTATCGAGGGACTGCGTTTGAACATTAGCTGGCTAGCTAAGCTAGTGAGTTTACTGTTTAATGTGCATTGGTCCCTGTAAAATACAACAAAAATATAAACAACAACTACTACTAACTGCTCCCTGTAAAGATACAACTAAAATATAAATACAAACAACAACTACTACTAACTGCTCCCTGTAAAGATACAACTAAAATACAAATACAAACAACAACTACTAACTGCTCCCTGTAAAGATACAACTAAAATACAAATACAAACAACAACAACTACTAACTGCTACCTGTAAAGATACAACTAAAAAATAAATACAATCAACAACTAATTCTAACTGCTGCTTTACCTCCAGGTGAGAACTGACTGGCGGCCATCTTCGGACTCCCTCTGTTCCGGGGGGACATCAGGAGACCCTGCTGAGGGCCACCCATGCGGGGGCTCCCGGTGGGGCTGGTCATGCCCCCCAGCCCAAATCCTCCGCTGCTCTGGAAGGGGGGGTGCTGCTGCTGCGGGTGCTGCTGCTGCTGCTGCATGCCAGGGCCCGGGTGACCCAT
>JAODUH010014500.1:8613-27706 GCA_027564835.1 Typhlichthys subterraneus | reverse complement strand
TGAAGCCATGCTTTTGTGGATTTGGATGTGTGCTTTGGGTCGTTGTCGTGCTGAAAGGTGAACTTCCTCTTCATCTTCATTTGTCTAACGGACGCCTGAAGGTTTTGTGTGTAAATTGCCTGGTATTTGGAACTATTCATAATTCCCTCCACCCTGACTAAGGCCCCGGTTCCAGCATGATGCTGCCACCACCATGCTTCACTGTGGGTGTGGTGTTCTTTGGGTGATGTGCAGTGTTGTTTTTGCGCCAAACATACCTTTTGGAATTATGGTTAGAAAGTTCAACCTTGTTTCATCAGACCATAACACATTTTCCCACGTGCTTTTGGGGGACTCAATGTTTGTTTTTGCAAACTTCAGCTGAGCTTGGATGTTTTTATTTGTAAGAAATTGTTCACATTAGAGGTCATTACAAGCTGTTTAACTGCACGAATCGAGGGGTCCTATAGTTGTAATGATAATGTTAACATACTTATTATTATGTTGTATGGTGTCGTATGTTTAATTAGATGTTTCCCTGTATTCATAGTTTCATACACTGCTACATTTAACCACTATAGCTGCCACTTCCTGAGCTTTATATTCACCATGTGTGTGTGCTGGTGTACGTACATGTGGTGGCCTGCTTTCAGAAACTATTGTTCGTATTTCCTGTCTTCTTAGAAAAAAAATATTAACGCCCAAACCAAATGTCAAAGTTAAACAAGTACAGTTATTATCGGACATTAGTGCAAACAAAATAACATAAATGGAAAGTGTTCAATTCGTTCAGAAAGTTCCTTTTAAAACCTGACATTAAACACAAGAAATAAATATAAGACAGGACCACACTTTAGTGGAAGGTTATGTTTAAAACACCGGCAGTGAGTTTGAGGCTACATTTGGAGAGGTGGGGGGTGCTGTTACATCAGTGTACCTATAAAGGGCAGCAGGCTATCTCTACATTTACATCTTTTAGCATTTGCTGTCATCTAACACAACTTACTGTACAATGCTGTTACATTTGTCAGCAGCTAATAATCATGAATAACTTCATACATACATACATACATACAGTACATATACACACATACATACACACATACATACATACATACACACGTAGGCCATCAGTGCTGTATATAAATCAACTCAGGCCTTAATATCATTATTATGATGCCACGGTTACAGAAACCATCATTATTAATAGTATACATAAACACAGTGTATGTAAAATATTATAGTTTATGTATGTGCTTTCGTGTCTTGCTGCTTCTTTGGACAACTCAAGTTTGCAAACCCTGTGTGTCACCAAACGCCAAGTTGATCAGTTGTACTTTGTAGTGTTTCTTGAAGGCTGTGAGTGAGCCAAGCCAAGGAAGGGCTCGTATATTTACCGCTACTGGATTGATAGTGGCAGTCAATATTGAATATTTTTGCATCTTGAAAATGTCTTTGTAATTATCTGCGACCAAATCAATGTCTTCACGTCTGTCAATCATTGTAGGTTATAAAAAAAAAGAAATGCTTGTGCAGGTCGCTATGTGATTTTGCTAGTTCGTACCAGAGCCGAACGCTTTCTGCCCATCCAATCAATGAACGTGAAAATGTTGACATTATGATACGCCAGCTAGATGACTTCAATGTCGTCATTTTGAAATCTGATTGGATAAAAGCAACCGTTTCATATTTAAGGTACAGATGCCCGCACTGATAATTCTGAAGGCCTCAAGGTAGATTTATTTCACATGGCAACACATGATGGATGAAATATGATTGGAAAAAAGCTCTGACATAAACATACACTACTGGACTCAGCGCAACCAAGAGAAAATATATGAAATTAAAAGAATATACTGTTAAGAATAATTTAATACTGCATTTAATTCTGCATACAGCAGAAAAGGCCTTGCTGGCCCTGACGGCCCACCACTGATATATACAAACATGCATATATACATACATACATACTGTACATATACAGTACATACTGTACATATACATACATACATACGGTACATATATATACATACATACATACTGTACACATACAGTACATACTGTACATATACATACATACATACGGTACATATATATACATACATACATACTGTACACATACAGTACATACTGTACATATACATACATACATACAGTACATACAAGCACTGCACAGTGGCTGCCCACTGCTCTATATATGATATAATATACATAAATGTCATCAGGCTGAACCATTGACACGGCATAGGAACCACTCAGAGTTTCCACGTTTCCACACTGTAGAGTATGACACCTACACACAAACATACAGTACATGCAGATGCACACTAGTACAGTAGCTGCTGTTCCCAAGCTTTGATTCATGTGACAAACATATTTTTATTGAGTTTGCTTTAGTTTAATTTATAGTGAGTTTTTTTTATTTTGGTACAATTGCACATTGGTGGAGGTTGTGTACAGTACGTCAGTAGCAGACATTTATACACACACACACAAACACGCACACACGCACACACGGACACACACACACACACAAAGCAAGAAACTACTGTAAGTATCAAAAAACAAAAGATTACAAAGAAGTGGACATTGGTAAAGGAGCAGTATTGGTATCAGCTGTCTAAATAGCCTTTAAACAGAGACTATTCATGTGAATATAAATATACTGAGGAAGCCCTATATATAGTGATGTGCTATCGCATATCTAACATCATTGAACTAACATGATAGAATGTCATATCAAAATCCTGTTAAAATTGATTCTAACTGACAGAGAAACATTATTGGTTGATTTGTAAGAAGAGTGGGGAAAACCCATTGCATTGTTGTGTGTGTTTATGTGTGTGTGTGTGTGAACCTCAAACACTCCTCTTTGCTCCCTAGCAGACCTCCTCCACTACGAGCGGTGATGCCGCTAAACTTTCTCTTGCTCTACCCACACATAGTGAAATGCTCTTTCACACTGTGTTGTGTTAACATAAAAATTACATGATGGAAACCAAAGACCACAGTGTGTGAACACGTGGCAACATAGAACATGGCAGCCACTCCTCTGAAACATGATGAATGTAGGCTAATGTTATAGTTGTAAACACTGATCTTTATCTGATCTAGGTTTTTTTAGGATAAGGTTTAGACAGGAGCTGATAAGTTAGTTTGTGGTTTTGTTTGCAGTAGAAAGGAAACTTATATTTACTCTTGTTAGGATCTTAATTCTTAGAACTTGATATGTGTACACATTTCCAAAAAAGGCAAATCCATTATATAATATTGTGCTATTTGCTATTAAGTATTAACCAATCTCACCAGAATCCTACTTTCCAAATACCCTATTATTTGCTGCTATTATTTGCTGCTGTTGCTATTTGTGTAATATGTTCATATTATATCTTGGAAGTTTTCACCTTCCCATTTAGGTTATCAAATGTAGGCATTAGAGCCCTTTTAGACCATAACTTTAATCAATGGTTAAAAAAATAAAACACACGTTGCTGCTCAGGGGAGGGGAAGACAAAATTGAGACTGATAACACTTACTGTACGTATGTTGGCTCTGCAGCTCCAACAAGATGTTTTCCCCATACTGACACCTACTGGTGTAAATGCAGCGGTGCCAATACCCTATGGGTAAACATGTTGACCTCTATCTCTACTCTCATCTTAAAATAGCTTAATGTGCACTATGAGTTGACTCTCCAGCTCATGTAAGAGTTTATACTTTATAATACATGTTAAGATACTATATCTATTTATCACATGTATTTGCTTAGTTCACATTCGAGCCTGAATCACACACACTATTACAAAAAAATATTGAATGCTGCTTTAATAATTATGTTACAATTATAAATAAGCACACTATAACAAACAAACTATACAGCGTGTAGAACAGTAACATATATAACTTTATGTAATCTAAGTAAAAAAGTAACTTGTGATGAATACATTGCATGGCTGTCACAGTTTAATTGCTGGTGTATCTCTTTATGCATTGCTGATTTCAGCGTGTTTCGTTTTCCTGGTTCTTTTTGTCCACGTAGGCCATACTTCGCCACGTCCACCTTTGAGCAGGGTCATAACACACGCACTTGTTGGCTGTTGTTCTAAATCTGTTTGTAAAAAGAGACAAATGTATACTCAGGCTTTGTTTTTACCAAGTTATGAAAATGTCAATAGATTCATTTTTAAAATAAATGTTTTTCACAACTTTTACATTAATTCCACCAACGCTGTATGAATGTGTGTGTGTGAATGTGTGTGTGAACGTGTGTGTGAATGTGTGAATGTGAGGCAAAACTGTAACACGCTTTTTGTGGCTATAGTGGACGGTTAGAAAAGCTCAATAAAAAACTTTAATATCACTTTAATAATAACTGGGTGGTTAAAATAACATTTACAAACATGACAGGACCCTTAATCAAACAGATACAGCATTGATTATGAATTGAATTACTTACACCACTGCGACTATGGGACACGATGGTGTGTCTTGCACATAGTAGCTCTTCAGACGTTGAAGATTAACTCTAGTGCTTTTGATTTTCCGGCAGCATTGTCCAATTCCCCCTGAGAGAACGCAAATGGTCAGTACCACCGCCACCATTATGTGAAGCATGATTAAACATGCAGTATCATAAACAAAGACCTATGGTATCTTCTTGTACATACCTTGGGCTGAGGAAGTGGTCAATATGATGAAAACAGCAAGAAGAGAAGCAAGCAAGAACTTTGTCATTGTGTGGCAGGGACAGATGCAGTGTGTATTGGTGTCTACGCATGTGTGCCTTTACAGTGTACCGCGTCTTTTTAAGACCACCAACACAGTGAAACTGTGCAGGCACCCACAGACGAGTGCAGGGCTGGAAAGTTGCATGCTTCTTTCCTCCTACAGTATATTGCATTTCAGTTGTGGTCCCCTGACTTCCACTCTTCACCACTAGCCAGGGTCTCAGCTTTGTCATTACACTTTCCATTGGAAGAGGTAGTGGGCTTATGACCACACAATACTCCTTACATGGTTGTGGAAGTAAACGTACTACATGTTAATGAGTAGACTGACACTTAACGCTGGACGTTTCTTTAACTGACCTGGTTGCATGTGGGTAGATATGAACACCTACTATGTTACCACACATTCTGGTCTAGAATCATTTAAGATTAATATGGTAACTAATTCCTAATGCGTTTGTGTACCTTACATCCTACCAGATCAGATTAAAAACTATGATGAATATGATACAGATGTCGCTCTCTAGCTTGCAGGCAGGCAGTAGGCACTTAGGGAGGTCTCATCTTAGCTAGATGTCTTTGAAAGGGACTATGATGCTGTTATTAACTCAGAGCCTTTAATCGTTATATGCTGTATAGAAGTATACATTGTATGTCATAGATATGTTTATGCATTTATATACTGGAGTTAGTAACTCATTAGTCTTACAGAGCCAGCCTTACTTGTGTAATGGACAGAAGAGACTGAGACTAGTAACTTATACAATCTGAGAGACGGTGACCATCTGCAATGCGTGTTAACTGGTTAGTACAGGTGCCTACTGCTGTTATTATGTAGTTCTATGATGCAGAGAAAATACATTGATATGACAAAATGGCAATTCATGAGACGTAGCTTCACAATAGAAATAATCACTTACAAATAGTCCCAAATGCCAAACCACCATATGGCTATATACGCTCCCAAGAGGTGCACAGAATCAGTCAGAGTGGTTTGCATTGGGGATGAGGGGGCGCTCCATCCCTGGATGCAACTCACAACCTTACACCAGCAGGATAGAAATATTTATTGAGAAACAATGAAAGCCAATGGTGGATGAGAATACTAATGAAGGACTTTTTTTGGGCATGTCGACAAATGGAACATATGAATTTGAGACTTTATTAACGTATGTTCTGTTTTGACCTTATCAATCTGTGACCATTTACAAATTAATCTGTGAGACCAAAACGCACCATGAATGAAATAAATGAAATACAATTGCTCATCTCTATTTCAATTGCTATCTTCAATTACTGTAACATATCGGGCATTTGAGAAAATCATATTTCACAGCAATATCTTCCATAAAGCATTTAACGTAACCATTTCTGCTTTATATCTGATAAGTAAATAACTAAACGCACACACGCAAAGAAGCATAAAGCATTTGTTTTAAGATGATTATTCTGATTACACAATTTAAGGCGGCACAATTGATAACTTCTTTATGGTTATTTTAAGAATATGCAGTTTGCCGACCTCAGCAAATGTGCATCTTAGCTCTGTTCCACCTGATAAGAGGTTTACTCAACCATAATACCTAGACAGTTACAATTATAACATTAAAGTGTTGGTTTTCAGTGTTGGGCAAGTTACTCAGGAATTGTAATAAGTTACTAGTTACTTAATACTCCTTCAAAAAGTAATAATATTAATGAACTTATTGCTGGGTAAAGTAATTAGTTACGTTACTAGTTACATTGCTGTATTTCTTTCACAATCACCAACCTGCCTCGCCCCATGGCAGAGAGAGAGAGAGAGAGAGAGAGAGAGAGAGGGACGTCAGAATGGAGTGAGAGAACGATAAGTGGTATTATGATTACATATCACGTATCTTTGGTTAATCATATTTCACTAAAGCGATGAGCATAACTGGCATGTCATCATAGCTGTATGTGACCGTAGCTATCAAGCAATGCATATGGATGCTTTTCCCACATTGGGCACACACACAACAGCAGCACATGTTCAATCACACATACACATTACTCATTAACTGCAGCTCACACATCTGTGAAAAGGGTCCTTTAGCCAAAAAGCCTTGCAGCCAGCTGACTTTACTGACACTAAATATTATCAGTTATTAATGTAGCAGGCGCAGCAGCTTGTTTAAATACTATTATTATTATTATTATTATTATTATATTCATTGCAATTTCATTATAATGTAACTCAACGCTTCCAGATACACTATACTACTACCACTACTATGGAACAGATCCGGTTTTACTTCCCTCTTTGAAAGTATATTAAAACCAGTGCTCTGGTCTGGAATAGATTATTCCTCTGCTGCAGGTCTATTGCCTCTCTAGCCAACTCCATGAAACATCTCAGGTGACCATGCAGCAGTGCATCGAAAGAAAGGCATGCTTGGCTCTCGTCAATATGGTGGCCCATGGAAACAGGTATGATTTCCCCATTTGACCTTATCCCTAACCTCTTATTAAAAAAAAGTTTTTTATATATTAATGTATATGCTGTCTACATTTTATTATTCTTTTTTTTTAAGATATAACATATCTTCTAAAACAGGTATAGCCTAATTAAATGTTTCCCCTAATCCTACCCCTAACATAACTCATATGTCTCCCATATGATACGAACATAGGACTAGAGGAAGTAAATGTCTTTTTGCTCACAACAACTATTATTTCTTCAGGGGCTGATGATAAGATCCTTGCTTGCTGTAAGAAATATAACCATCATCGGTTACAGGCTCCAGAAAAAAATACCCCCCTGCATCTGTGCTGTCATGAAGTATCACCCTCCTTCTGGAACATTATTACACTTCACCCTAAAAGCAGTGAACATCGATCCATGACTTCCAAAACCAAGTGATTCATAGCCTGCCACCCCATGAACCACATGTGTTTCCTTTGAAACAGATAGCATAATAATGTTTGTATGCAACACAACAATCGGTCACCTAAATCACCCTGGATTAGGTTTGACACCTTCTTCTTTGGCCCACCCAGATTTAAGACAATGTGGAAAACGTCTGCAACCACTGGAAGCTGGACTGGGTGTTAGAGAAAGTCAAAGAACTTAAGTAAGTATAACTTATATCTGAATGAAGAGGGGATTTCTATGCCGACAGCATTCATTCAGAGAGATGTCTCTCTATGATTGTTGTAAAGAAAATCCCCTGATTGACAGATGGTGTTTGACTGACGTGGGTTGACTGTAAGTATGCTATTACTGGCTGAATTGACATACATGTCTACATTTGTTATCTCTTCGTAAATAGCATATGTGTGTTTTGCAGTGCTCTCTCCAAAGCTCGAATGGCATTCAGAGCAGCGTTACCAAATAGATGGCTGCATCATCCATCATCATCATCATTTTATTCATTCATTCATTCATTCATATTCATTATATCATTATCATTTGACATTGGATCTGACTTAGAATGGTTTGATGCTGACTTGCATTAGAATTTATCAATAATTGATATATTATTTATGATGATACATATTTATTCTGCCCCCCGTCCACCCATAAAATCATATTCTATATATATATTTTTTTTTTAATGTTGTAATTTAGTATGTCGTGGTTTCACTTGATTTGTATAAACAAATACAAAAACATGTGTATACACTGGTCAAGGTAATTATGTTAAATCAGGAATAAAAATGAAAGACTCAAATAATAAAATTCCTCCACCCACGTTTCCATCAAGGTCAATAACCTGATTTAGTCTACTTTAAATGGTCTGTAATGAAGTTCTTGTTACAGTTTTTTTCTACCGAGAACATCCATTTGTCTTATCTGTAGTCACATTTTAAAAACTCTAAACACAATTGGCCCAAGAGCCGTCAGTTCATGACCATATACACAATTTGTGCTGTTTCCACATATGAAGTCAATTAATGTGTTTCTTTACAAACAAGCTTACCCAACACCAAAATGATGGATCTTTCTTGTCTTTATTACAAATGTTTGCACACATGTCAGAAATGAAGACCTAATGTTCAAAACTCTATATTGTATATAAAGGCTATTATAAACAAGAGACAAGAAAATAAGTGGCAAATCTGGAAACTATCTATATAATATCTACAGATTTAAAAACAATGCTAGTAAACGTTTTTGTATTTAGCCACAGTTTCTCATCTACATCACATCGATGTGATGTCATCTTGGGAAATACACTTACTGTAATAATGCGGCATGCCTTATCCCTGGCAATAGGATACAATGGGAAGCAGCTGTGGTTGTTCTAATTGTTCTAAATAGTATAAAACATTTTAGATTTGTAATATACAGTAGAATTCTATCAGATATTATGCAATTGCAATCATTTTGTATTTGGTGTTAGGGTTTGAATCGACTTTTGACAGTTTTGAAAAGAGTATGTGAACGTGCTAATTGGCCTGTAGGCTACATCGTTTTGATGGTGGCCTACATTGAATGCAGTTTGTGCCAAAACAATTAAAAATAGCCCATATATACTGCTGTTGTGCTCACCGTGTTAAGAGTTTTGGGTCCTAGCAAGTGTGAACTACAATTTAATTTCATCTCAAGACATCCGTCTGGAACCCTCATTTCAAAAAGTGTTTGTCATAAAGGCGGTGCTAATACATTTCAGTCAAACTTCCTTAATAATAATAATAATAATATTAATAAATGGCATTTATAAAGCACTATACATAAAAAAATATTCTCAAAGTGCTACAATTAAAGGAAGACATAAGAAAAAGTTAAAAAGTTAATAACAACAGCAAAATAATAATAACAATAACAAAATGTATAGCATGTGAGGATTCTTTAAACATTCAAAGATTTTCTAAAAAGGAATGTTTCCAGTCCTTCTTTTAACCTTCTTTTAAAAGTCTCAGTTGTCTGCGATGCTCTCAAGTGCTCAGGAAGGGCATTCCATAGGCGAGGGGCGGGGGAACCGAAAGCCCGGTCGCCTGTAGTGCTGAGCTTCGTTCTGGGGGGAAGAGGCGATTAGTGTTCACTGAGCGGAGGGATCTTGTCAAATCTCACACCAAGGTTGGTGACTGATGAGGAGAGGGAGATGTCATGACCAGAGAAAGGTACACTGTTGATGGGGGATGACTGGATCTGATGTGGTGTGCCAACAAGGATAGCGTCTGTTTAGGAGCCATTCAGCTGGAGAAAGTTCTGTTTCATCCACGCCCTCGTCTCCTCACAGGTGGTGAGCATTGATGATGAAGATGATGATGATGACGATGTGGCCGAGGCTGCAGCAGTGTGTGCATCCGCGTTCATGTAAAGTTGTGTCTCATCAGCGTAGCAACGGAAAGAGATACCATAGCGACTAATGACGTGGCCAATTTTGAAAAGGATGGGGCCGAGGACTGACCCCTGGGGGACCCCGCAGGTGACAGTGTGTGACCGGGACCTTGCATGTTCAAAGGAAATACAGCACTCTGTTCTGTAGGTGAGGCAGGATTCCAATCCAATGGAGTGATGTAGCCAGTTCAGTAGTATACCATGGTCAACACTTTCAAAAGCAGCAGGCAGGTCCAGGAGAATGAGGAGGGATGGAGAGCCGGCATCAGCAGCCATTCGTAGGTCATAAGTGACTCTGACCAGAGCTGTTTCTGTGCTGTGGGAAGAACGGCCGTACATACAATTGAACTACTTCATCTCACCCAATTAGTATGGCTGAAATCAGTCAGAGCGGCAATGGAAACTTAACCTGTTCATCCCTAACTAACCCTCCGAAGGGGACTTTAGCACCCGTCGCTAAACACATGAAAAAATGGTGTGCTAAAAATAAAGCAACATAGACATGCTGCATGATCCACTAAAAGAGAAAAAACTCAAGTAAAATGTTGAAAAACAAAAAAAGCTAGGGATGAAGTGGTTTTAAAGCCATGTATACCCTGATGTAGTCATCTTGGTAAACACTCCAGCTAACCGCTGATTGCCCAGTTACTTTATGAAGGGTTGACAAACACTTTGCATTGAGGGGTTCCAGACAGACACTGATAATGCAAAATTAAATTGAAGCTTGCATGATCAGTGTGGTCTTACGAGGTTATGGTAAGTAGGGGGCAAAAGCAGAGGGACATTTTTGAAGAATATAAAATGTCATGTTATAGTGACCTCAACATAATCCAAAACCACAGAAATAAATGTGTATAAAATGTTGATAATTAATTAATATGTTTTATACAGCTAAAACAGCCTGGGGTCAAATTGACGCCAAGGAACACCGATGCGTACAAAATGTGTACAGGATATTAAAAACATATAGTCATATATATTTAATGTTTACCCAGTTCAGTTATCAATGCCCCATTCAATTAGGAAAATCTATTATATTTTAAGAAAAAATAATGATGTTAACTGTATATTTAGAGATGTAAACTTTTTTTTAAGATAATATGAGGGTTAAGTAATGACACACTTTTGACATATCTGTTGGTTACAGAAAATTATAAATGATTAGACAGCCTTAACCAAGCAGCTTTGCTACAACTATTTTGAGTGCCTCATAAGTCCACCATTTAGAAACACTCTTGACTTCAACATAATCTCACTACCCACCCTGATTGGTCCAGGGTGGGTTACACATTTTCAACCAAAAGCCACAGTTATATTATTTGTTGATCACTGGCTGCAATTTCATGTTGCTAATAAAGCTTTTACTTATGCAAGTCTGTCTCTATTTTATTCTACATTTTACACTCATTCACTTTTACATTCACTTTCACTTTTTTTGTTTTAAAAATGCACACCTCAAGCCAAAAAGACAGTGTGGTTTCAAGTAAAAGGAAACTGATTTACAAAAAAGAATTACCAAAAAATGTTTCTTTGTATATATGCAGGTATCTGAAACATGAAAAGTAATGCAGTTGTTCTAATGCCATCAGCTTTTAGCATTTAGGGAGTCATTGTGCTATGATTGAGTATATTCCTCTTGGAAGAAAATGCGTGCTAGTGTTTTGACAGAATTATGTGATTTTGAGTCACGATTGCAGTGTTTTAATAGCATATGTATAATGTTTTTTTGCATTTTGAAATGTACTGTAGAGGTAGTATTTAATTAACAAGATGTGTTGTTGACGAGAAAATTTAGTATTTGGTTAATTCTGTGAGGTAGGTGTGTTGCTGTGTTAAGAGGTTTGGAAAGGTATCTTCATAGGTAAGCGGTTGTTAGAAAAAAACTGTAACATTGACGAGGCACCATGTTTAGCAAGGATACTGTAATAACAGATCGTCATCTCCATCTAGTGCAGACTTGTGAGTACTACATCAAAGGTATATTGACAGTTCATGCCATTCATGCCATTTCCCATTATCTGTCTAAAGGCCCATTTACAGTGCTTATACAGTCTATAGCAGGGCTATTCAACTCCGGTCCTGGAGGGCTGCACCCTGCATGTTTTAGATCTCTCCCTGCTCCAACACACGTGATTCAAAATGAACAGGTCGTTATCAGGCTTCTCACAACCTTGAATCAGGCTTGTACAGTAATCAATTATTTGTTGTGCTTTTTACAGTAAGCCAGGTGAGGAACACTATGATGTTGATGCAGTAGTTTTTGTTTTATTTTATTATTTGATTGAGAATAAGAAAAAAAAAAAACAACAATGATGCTGTTGGCACATTGTGTAGCTGTGATCTAAACTAATGTTCCTACAGTATTTCACAATGAAGTTGTAATTTGAACCAATGGTCCTGCAAGTGCACAGTTTATTTAAAGATATGATGGTACAATCCTATGTTTTGATAATAGGATAGCCTGTGTTACAAGTGGCTACCATTTTATATTTTGTATCTAGTTGTGAAAAATGACTCCAAGGTTGTGAATTTTGGGGCAAAGTGGTTAAAAAATATATATTTGACATATTTGAATTACAATATGTAGTGACTCGTGATTTTTTATAGTTACTCTATATACGACATAAGTAGTATTGTATATTATATTTTAAACATAGTGTAGCAGCAAACAACTATTTATTACTGTAAAGATATTGTGAAGTAATTGCATCCTGAACACAAAATGAAATCACACTCTGTGTATAAGTACAGAATAGTTCTGTGTTCTTTGTTATACAGGCAGGCCAGGTGTGCATGTACAGTATGTATGTACTGTATGTATGTATTTATCTATGTGTGTGTGTACATGCGTGTGTGTGTGTGTGTGTGCATGCAATGTGTGCAGATGTTGGTGCAGTTTATGTGTGACATCTAGTGGTAGAAGGCCATACAGAGCACATGTTTTGATTGATATTTCTTTCAGCACCACTAATCATGGCCATTTTTAAAAAATACAGTAGCCAATTTGACAAGACTTGACACTTGACAGGCCTATATACACATGACACAACATGAAAGCAATGTTATTTTAAAATATAGTATTTTATTTAACTTTTTTTTTTTTTGCATTGCTGTAGGCCTACCTATCTTGAATTATATATTTAAAAGCATATAGCAGTTATTAAAGCTTTAATCAAACATTTTCTAAACAGTTCCTCAGTATATTTTGGAGTGGTGGTTCTCACTTCCCACTGTCATCATATATCAAACAAGGAATAAAATAAGCTCTAATGGTCCTGAAAAACATGTTAACATTATGCGTATGACTTTAACTGTAACTTGTCTTACCTTACATAAACATTTTCACATTTAAAAGCAATGCAATTCCCAGACTGGAGGACTGTTGTGCTAGTTAAAACTATCAAAGCCTTTGTATCCAGACCCTGTATAGTAGAAAGGACCTGTTCCTCTTCCAGAGACCCAGTTTCTGACTTGGACCGTTCCTCCAGCTCTGTTTGAGGAGATTCCTCTCTTTGTTTTGACTGCACGTCTGGCCATGGACATCTTCTTCAGTTCAATGCTGCAGAAAATATGTTTTTTTTGTGAAGGAGGATCTTAAAATACTAACAGCATTTGTTTAAATAGGATATAGAATATTGTGTTTATACCTGAGTTGGCCCAGAATTAGTCTCACCCAGGGTTGCTTGGGATTGGAACATACCTCGTCTGTACCATTAGTCCGGTTCATCATGAAAAAACTACAACAGCAAACAATCTTCTTAATGTCCACACAGGGAGAACAAAATGTGTGTGTGTGTGTGTGTGTGTGTGCTGTGTGTGCGTGTGTGTGGGTCTGTGCTGTCCATTTCCATGTACTACTGGCTAGATTATGTATCAAATACTGACAGTTGTTTTATGACTATTAATCTGATGTGACTAGAGAATGTTGTTAATGGTTTATTGGCTACATGGCTAATAGCCAAATGTGGTCGTTTGTTTCTGTTTTACTACCTTAACAACCACATTTCCCTTTGGAGATGAATAAAGTTCTATATTATCTTATTTTAAAGTAAAATGTCAGATATTTCTGCAAATCTTACATGATAGCTGGTATGCGGCAATTTTCCAATGGTGTTTGTTCTCTGTATCCAGTTATAAGGCGGGGAGGTAATAGTTTCTTTTGGTAAGATGTACAGCAGCCACTTTTGAATTGATGACCTAAAGACACACACGTGCATGTACAATAAATGGATTTATTTATCATTATCGACTAAAACATTTTCAAATAAATATATAGTTTGTCAATTCATGTTCCAGTTAATATGACCAAATAGTTAACAGTATCATTTGGCATTTAGTGAAGATTTCCTCAGCAGATAAGTGAGTCAACTTACTGGCAACTGGCGCTGGATAGAGAATGGAAAGAATGTAGCTCAACATCACGGCTCGAACGGCAATGATGTGCTTGGGAGCCATGGTGACAAGATGAAGACCAAAGATGAAGATAATCAAATACCTGCTCCCAAACTCATTTATACCCCTGCCTATGTATCTGTGTGCGCGTGTGCGTGCATGTGAGCGCATGTGCTACTTCTCAGATTCTTAGCAACCTGTGGCAAGTAAATTGGGGACAGGAAGCCCATTATTATATAATGGAGGTCAAATATGCAGACAGCAGTTTTCTCACAAATGAATGCTTTACTACTGGACCACTTTGTCAAAACCCCTTTATATTGACAAGACTATCACCGTGGCGTAGGTAAGCTGATGCATTAGCTTCATATGAAGCTCCCTGGGCCCGCATACAGTATCGAGGTTAATAAATGATATGTACTTAATGCAGAGAATCCAAATATGCAAACAAATGTTGATTTATTTATGCATTTAGGCTAAAGTCTCAATGCTAAATTGTGTGTCAAACATTTATTCCTTAAAATAGTTATTTTCAAACTTTTTTATCCAACAACCTAAAAAAATATGTTTATATTGTAGCTTTGTGCTTAACGATGAACCACCACACAAATGCGTTTAAAAAGTAAACCTCACACCTTAACGGCTATATCTTGTCTCAGCTATTATGCTAATGTCTTAACATGATATTGTAGCTCAAGGCTGTGACCAGGATGTTCTACACACTCAGCAGTATGAGAGCATTTTGTGGTGAGAATCGAATGTTACATGCTTGTCAAAAACCCCTCCTTGTCAGCCTGACCTATTTACCATGCACAAGGCTTACTTAATCTAGTGCCATACACTGACCTAGATAGACATAGCATCTTTACATCATCAACAGTACATACAGTACTGAACATCACCATTTAAAACAACATGTGAGGGTTCAACAGTGGTCAACATTGAGATGTGGCTTTTAATAAATTTGGAAAATTCTAACGATGTTTGCACAATGGCGTTCACAAATTTACTTTTACCTTAATCTTCTATTAACTGATGCATAAACTTAATGTATGATGCAATTTAGTGTGATGCTCATTTCAGTATTGGACTCATGCAGGCAAGGGTAAAATAAAGTCAAGAGACCTGCTTCCCCCAAATATATATCTCATATAAACCGATTGTGAATTAATTAGAGGAGAGAGCTGCATAGTAGCTTTCCTGTTATATTAGTGTGTTTTGTGAGTGTGTGCTGAGTTGCATGCCCTGTGTTCACAGCATACGCCTTCCCACAGAACTGGCCTATATTCACACATTTATGTGGCAAGACTGTTTTCTTTTTCAGCATGGTGCAAAGGTATACAAATACCTGTATACTGTATACATAGTACCATTTTATTAGAATTTATAGTGTAATATAATTTATTACATTCATGTTAAATATACTTATTTTAAATTACCCTAATGAGAATATATAAATCTATATTTTCTATCCATTCTTGAATGGAAATAAAATACTAGTATTCTTTGTACAGTAGGTCTACTGGTAGCCTACTTAGTATTATTTCCATGGTTGGGAAGTAACGGATGTAATCAGTTACTTATAAATGAAAACTGTAATACATTACAGTTACCATCTAAAATAGTGGAATCAGATTACAAAAGGGAAGTTTGCAGAAGAAAAATGCATAAAACAATTGTCTGTTCTCTTTTTAACCTTTCATTAACGTCCTACTTTGATCCCCTGAGCAAAATAAATGGTCGCAAAAATATGAATATTTACCATGTCAATGCAGTAAATTGCTTTGGATGGCATTTCAAAGAACAATGTTTAGTCGTAAGTAAAAATAATGGAAAGTAATACAATTATTTAACTAAATTTAGGGTATCCAAAAATGAAGTTACTACTGATTAGGTTAAAATTTTAGTCTGGTAACTAACTGTAACAGACAAGGCCTAAAAAGTAACCTATACCTTTATTATTTACCAACAATAAAGACCACACACATACAGTAGACCAATGTTAAAATAATGTATTATTTCACAGTTACTTTTATAGCCTACTAATTTATATGTAGCCTCAACTGCATTATTGCATTGATTATATTTTGCTCGTTTTCTTCTGTAAAAAGAATGTTAACAAATCACATCTTACTAGAATTCCCGCATCAGATAAATGATTATGTCATCTCTGTGAACTTTGTCATTTGGTTGAGGTACAGTTCGAGAAACCACATGACTCATACGCTGGACCCGGTGGGCATGTAAACTTTCGCATGTTACCAAGCCTCCTACGTTCCTCCAGCTGGCAGTGCGGTTTCAACAGCTACTGTGAGTTCATCACATCGCCCCGAATAATGTTAATGTTGAAGCAACCATTATCATTTGGTATTACTATTTCATCCAGAAGGTGGCAATGTTGTTATGTTTTTACACATGCCACTCACATTGCCAGCCTCCTCTCTCTCTCATTAACAAACGTTAAAAGAAACGTTAACAAAAATGAAACCACTCTAACAGGGAAACAATTTTGAAATGTAATTTAATAGAAATTACTATAGGCTTGTAGGAATACTTGGTAAAAACATAATGATTTTGCAATGATATGCTGTATTTATTTAGCAGTCCACTTGTATACAACAGGCTACTTTTTGCTGCTGAAGTAAAAGTGATGTTATAGAGCAGTCCAATGTATTGCCCCCTAAGGGCCACAATGACAGACGCACAGACACAAATTAATGGTTAGCCTGAAGTGGGGAAGCTGCTGCCTTAACCCCCATGTGATACTCACCATAGGAAATACAATACTGCTGTACTTCTATGACTATCATACTATAATATAAACATGATTAAATATATTGTCCCTTAGTGGGCGTATTACTGGAGGAAGGTTGAGAGAACTCGGTTGCAGTGTTTTTGTAGCCAGAGCATGAATTTTTTTTCCAAGGCCTCCCATACACTTGCTCTTTGTCATTAAGAAAAGTGTGTGTGCGTGTGTTTGCGTGTGCGTGCGCGTGCGTGCGTGCGCGAGCGTGCGTGCGCGTGTGTGTGTGGTTGGAGGGATGGGCCCTAGAGGAGAGGACGCCTTTGAGCTGTCCACCCACACAATCCCCACAGGTCAACTGTGTGAGTTTGAGCCTATAGGAGGCAGCAGACCCTAGCAGAACCAACCCCCCAACAAACACACACACACACACACACACACACACTAACGCACTAACACACGGCCTGTCTTTCCTCAAAGATTCCATGTTGATAGGGTCATATAATTAAACACAAGTGTGCACACATATATAATGACACGTACATGAAAACCATTTGATAACAAATCACTGATGGATAATAATCATACTTGATTCTTCTCTCCCAATTTCCATCACCCTGCCCCCTGATGAATATGAACACACACTCCAGACTTTGACTAGATCAAATGAATCCTAATTTGTGTTAAAATATAAATGAATAATACAACACAGTAAAATAGAATAGTTGCATCTAGTGAGCAGGAGTACTTAATATGATTAACATAGACAACAATATTTACTCCAAACAAACCAAGAATGATGAATGATGGGGATGCCAACTTCTACAAAAGATTCAACTTCCACTTCTATAGTTTAAAACTAACAAGCCCCTCTTGTTGTTTTTTTCTCTTTATTCATTTAATAAAGTCTTTTTCAATCCCTTTAGAGCTGCTTCATGGGGGATGGTAGTTTAGAAGACGAGGGAGTGGAAGGAACAGATGAAAAGCTATCAAAGCGCTCTGGCTGTCATAGAATGATCTTAGAAATAAAAGCCTAGTTTATCCTAATTAGCATTGTTAAGGACTGTCAGCCCCACGAGACACAAAAAACAAAGCACTCTTCACTGCCATTATGAATATTCCAGGAATTGCTTGATAATTATGTGAGCGGTGGCAAATTTTGTCCTAGCCGCGTCCTCCCACAGCCCATCTGCCCCGTGTGTCCAGAGAGTGGGTGCCTGAAGTTTAGCTGCGGGGTGAACGGGGTAAAATGATTGTGAGAATGTACGAGACAAACGTGTGATGTAACAGCCTGAGATGCACGTCTGTTTGTTCAAGTCACCGTGTGGCCAACACGTCATCCAATAGACCAGTGGCCCTCAAACTCTGTGACCTGTGACCCCAGAAGAAACCCTACAGTTGATGTGTTGAGAGAATTATCACTAGTTTGAACCTGTTTAAGGCAGCATTATGCAATATCTTAGCAAAGAAGCAACCACAAACAATGCTAAGAAAGTTTTCTAAAGCTAGGTTAAACAAACCATAAGAAAAAAAAAGACTATTTAGATATCTTGGAATCATTTTGTGACCCTTCTCCCGGGGTCTCGACCCTACACTTTGACAACCACGGCAACCGACCAAAACGGAGCGCTCTGTAGAGATGGGGGAACTTGCCGGGAGGCCAAATGGGTACGGATGAAAAGAAAGTGCCATGACATTAAGCAGTAGCCGGAGGTGATCCAGTCTGGCAGTGCTAACTGTTGGCCAGCAGAGGCTCCTGGGGATACAGTAAGCAGGCAGAGGTGTGGAGGAGATAGGAGGTATTTTTAGGGTGGTCTGTTATCTGTGTCCATGGAGACAGGGGGTGGCGTGGCATCTCCGCTGGGTCACATAGCCGGAGGGAGAATCAGCATGCGCTCTCTAGCGGGAGAGGAGATAAGGAGATCACACACACACACACACACACAC
>JAODUH010014489.1:12558-27707 GCA_027564835.1 Typhlichthys subterraneus | reverse complement strand
ATATATATATATATATATATATATATATATATATATATATATATAGAGAGAGAGAGAGAGAGAGAGATTATATTCTACCAAATGCAATACTGCTTATAACTTATTTATGAATATTATACATTTTATAATAGTATTATAAGCAAGCATTTTTTATTATAAGCAAGCATATATATATATATATATATATATATATATATACACACACACACACACAACACACAGATCACAGATATAGAACTTAATTTTTGTGTAATTAGTAGTCAATAAATGCACTTTGCGGCTAACTTCCGGGAACTATTTTGAGGCTCCACGATCCGCTTGCTGTGAAACAACTGTTCATTGGAGTGAACGGAGATGGCGCGACTCTCTCTTTACACTCTCTGGCACTCACAAGTCAATCAATAGTGAATCAATAATTATGTTCACTTTATCCCAGACACCGGAATAAACAAGCATGCATTAGTGCTGTGGTACTGAAGGCCTTACTCAGCTAAAACATACATTTTAGTTCTACGCCTGGTTGTACCGGTACTGTCTCTCTCGTTCATTTAAACCTGCCTTTCCCCATCCTCTGTTGGAGCTACCTGGTTTGGTGGAGGCCTGGACCAGTCCCCATGCTGAATTTGGCCTCCTGCCTGCTATCAGGTCACTCTGGTGGGGCTTGAGGCCGTCGGACAGCAGGCTATGCAGAGAGGGGCAGAGACACTGCAGTACCAGGCGTCCCAGAGATGGATTCACACTGCTGTTCCCTGACAAGGCCTGGTGCAGAGACGAGAGGGGAGGAGAGGGGAGGAGAGTGGAGGAGAGAATAAGGGATGAGGTGGGAGTAGAACATAGGAGATTGGAGGGGATGGGAGGAGAGGAGATGTAAGGGGAAGGAGAACAGAAGAGGAGAGGAGAGGAAATGCACAGAAGAGGAAAACAATGTTGGGTGAATAACAGAGACAGAAATCAGGGGGGGGGGGGCATACATAAAATGGGGTTTAGACAGAAAAGAGGCCAGCGAAGGTTGCCACAGTAAGGTAAGATTTGACTGTAGAGTGGGACAGAAAGGAATTGGACATTAACACAGAGACACATACTGACTATAGAGGGAGTGTTACCTACAACATTCTAGTACCTTGTTAACTGAGACAGGCTGAGGAGAGAGAGTGATACGTAGATATTGGGGATGAGAGAGACAGAGGAAAGGCATTTCCACTGTTAGACAACGCATGCTCCACAACACACCAAATCAAATTACGTAGACAGAGAGAGACTGCTTATATCTCATCCAGAGTGAGTATATGATTTCCTGCATGTTTACCCACCCTCCCCCCGGGGACATAACACAGCACTATCTTCTCACTGCTGTATTTTCTAATGTACTGGTTATTGCAATGTTTGTCACATTTATTGCTGTTTTCTTCTAATTTATTCTCATTATTATACATATTATTTGGGTTACTTAACATTAGATAATATAGTGCATCCGGAAAGTATTCACAGCGTTCCACTTCTTCCACATTTTGTTATGTTAGTCTTATTCCAAAATGGATTAAAACATTAGTTTTTTCCTCAATATTCTACACATAATACCCAATAATAACAAAGTAAAAAACATTTCTTTAAAATGTTAGCAAATGTATTAAAAAAAAAAGAAGAAAAAAAATCACAAAAATATTCACAGCCTTTGCTATGACACTCAAAATGGAGCTCAGGCACATTCTGTTTCCACTGATCATCCTTGAGATGTTTCTACAACTATACAAATTCAATTGATGAGACAAGATTTGGAAAGGCACACACCTGTCTATATAAGGTACCACAATTGACAGTGCATGTCAGAGCACAGTCTGTAGACCTCCGAGACATGATTGTATCGAGGCACAAATCTGGGGAGGGCTACAGAAAGATTTCTGCAGCATTGAAGGTCCCAGTGAGCACAATGGCCTCCCTCATCTGTAAATGGAAGAAGTTTGGAACCACCAGGACTTTTCCTAGAGCTGGACGCTCGACCAAACTGAGCAATTGGGGGAGAAGGGCTTTAGTCAGGGAGGTGACCAAGAACCCTATTGTCACTCTGACAGAGCTCCAGCATTCCTCCCTGGAGAGAGGAGGATTTTCCAGAAGTACAACAGCACTTCACCATTCAGGCCTGTATGGTAGAGTGGCCAGACGGAAGCCACTCCTCAGTAAAAGGCACATGACAGCCCGACTGGAGTTTGCCAAACGGCATCTGAAGGACTCTCTAGAAGAAAATTCTATGGTCTGATGAAACAAAGATTGAATTATTTGTCCTGAATGCCAAGCGTCATGTATGGAGGAAACAAGGCAATGCTCATCACCTGGCCAATACCATCCCTACAGTGAAGCATGGTGGTGGTAGCATCATGCTGTGGGGATGTTTTTCAGCAGCAGGAACTGGGAGACTAGTCAGGATTGAGGGAAAGATGAATACAGCAATGTACAGAGACATCCTTGATCAAAACCTGCTCCAGAGTGCTCTGGACCTCAGACTGGGGAGAAGGTTTATCTTCCAACAGGACAACGACCCTAAACACACAGCCAAGATAACAAAGGAGTGGGTTCGGGACAACTCTGTAAATGTGATTGAGTGGCCCAGCCAGAGCCCAGACTTAAACCAGATTGAACATCTCTGGAGAGATCTGAAAATGGCTGTGAACAGACCCTCCCCATCCAACCTGATGGAGCTTGACAGGTCCTGCAAAGAAGATTGTGAGAAAGCTTGTAACGTCATACTCAAAAAGACTTGCTGTAATTGCTGCCATAGGTGTTTCAACAAAGTATTGACCAAAGGCTGTGAATGCTTATGTACATGTGATTTTTTTATTTTTTTTTATTTTCAAACACACTTTTTTCACTTTGTTATTATGGGGTATTGTGTGTTGAATTTTGAGGGGAAAAATATATTTTAATCCATTTTGGAATAAGGCTGTAACATAACATAATGTAGAAAAGTGAAGCGCTGTGAATTCTTTCCGGATACACTGTAAAAGGGATACCAATAAGAAGATTACTCAGAATCAGAAATACTTTATTAATCCCCAAGGTAAAATGCCTTTGTCACAATTGCTCATCTTGCATATCAAGATACTAAAGAACAGGAATAAGAATAAATAATTATGAAATATACAAAGTATACAAGTAAAATGAAAAACCAAGTATAAAATATTGTGGATAATTATCACATGGTAATAATAAAATACTAATTACAGGTAGAATTGACATTTAATGGGTAAATATAATAAGTATATAAATATGTCCAGTATTTTACAGAAGTAGCATACTAAATAGTAGTCTAGTATTGAATAATACTATGGTACAATTGATTAAACAATCATCCGCATGAAACAAAGATGGTGAAACTAACCTTCTGTACTGCGGTCCTGGAGGAGCTGAACTGAGCCAAGATGGCTTCCACCGCAACACTGACTGCACTGACCAGGGCTGAGGAGCAGCACAATACGTTGTTGTTACAGTGCTACAGCATCAGCAACACAAATAAACCTGAATACATTTTGCACACTCACTGACAAACACACACACACACACACACAAACAACTCTTCTCAAACAAACCTTTCTTTTCCTGGAGGCAGAGAGCGGACAGTCCAAGCCCTCTTACAGGAATCTTTAAATCTTCACCCATCAAGAATGTATCGCTCCTCTGTACAGAGCCAGCGAATGAAACCCTGCGAACAGCTGAGATGGACAGCATGCAGAACTATGAGATTGAACAAGACAGAAGAAAATCTGTACAAAATGCCACATCTAAATTAGTACTATTAGTCATATTAATTGAGCAATGAAAAGCACGGGAATAGGCAGGATTAGCAAAATGGCATTACTGATACAGTAGCCAAGAAGTGAAGACTACTGAAAACAATACTGCACTGTAGTGACCTTTCCTTCTCAATCAAGACGACATCTAGACTGGGAACCCACCACACACATTTCACTGGAAGGCTTACTGAGGGCCATGCATACATCTCAACACAGGCCGTAGAGCTATAGGGGAAATGGCCGTAAAAACTAGACAATCGATCAGGTCAGATATCATTAAACACACATGCAGAGGGCAGGTGTCATAATTCACTCATATATAAATGGATTTACATAAACGTGTTATATAAATACACATTTATATATATGCTGTGCACTGTGTTAGTTGATTTAGTAAGCAGTTACCACTAAATTCCCTAAGTGCTCACCAAATAAAACACTTTATTATTTGAAATACGATTCTCATAAAAGGTTTGGCTGTGCTTTGCATGAAATGGAGGTGTTTATTCCAACAAATCATGCAACAAGAACAGAAGACACACGATAACAAATTGACACAGAGGGAGATAATGAATGGGAAAACAGCTGATAGACAGATCTAGAGGCCCTCTGACACGAACAGCTGTGTTATCCTTCTGTTCCGAGTGCACTACGCAGATACGAAAGAACTGCAAAAAGGTTTGAAACACCAGGGAACTAGCTTGTGATGGGTACCAGAGCAGCTCTTAGACGGTTCTTTCACATCTGCCGACCCTAGGGCCACAAATACGGGAGGGGGGCCGCACAAAGGCTTCTATTCAGAGTAGACAACGGAGACAATAGACAGACAAACAGCGAGATAGACGGACAGACATGCACGCAAACAGGATGGAAAAGAGGGGGAGAGAGAGAGAGAGAGAGAGAGAGAGAGGAAGAGATAGAGAAGTCTTACTGGGCACGTGTGGCCGCACAGGAGCCTGGTGAAGCTTTGGGGGTAGGGGGGGTGCCCTGGGCGGTATGTCAGGGTACAGGTAGGGGTAATACAGGGGGGCGGCGAGGGCAGGCAGGGTGTGAGAGCGGGGAAAGAGCGGGGAGCTGAGGTGGGAGCCCTCCACACCAGGAGTGGGCCCTCCAGAGCGGCGGGGAGGAGCGAGAGCGCCGATGGGGGAGAGGCGGGGAGGGGCCCCCCGGTGCATGGGGCAGCTTTTAGGGTGGTACAGGTAACAGGTGGGGAGAGGGGGGAGCTCTTTGGAGGCCCGGGCGTTGACGCTGTCCCGGTCAGTGCCTGGCTGCGGCTGCTTAGACGAACCGCCTGCAGCGTACAGCGAGTCTGTAGCAAACGCTAGCATAGCGTCAACGTTTTTATACGGAGTGCTGCAGCCTGCTCCCTGAGCGCTGTCGCTAACTGCCGTGCGCGCAGTCACGCGCTTGTCCCAGCCACTGCGGTACAGCGAGTTGGCGTTACCGACCGAGTCGTCTGGGGCACAGTCACAATCGAGGTCCTGCCCGGCGTGCCGGCACGCTGAACGCAGCGCGACGCGTGATGCAGCCACTGTGGGTGATTCACGGGCACGGTGTGATTCATCATCGCCCAGGGTGTGGGCCGCGGGGGGGCTCGGTGATAACGAGACGCAGCGGGGCTCTGTGGACTCTCTGCCTACGTGACTACGGGGCCTGGCGGCCCTGACCGGCGGGGGGTTGCAGTAGCCGGGGCGGTAGCGGGGAAGAGCAGCGTGGAGGAAGTAAGGGGACGGGTGAGAGCGGGAGCGGGCGAGGGAGAGTGGGGGAGAGGAGACTGCGTTCGTTGTCGTCGACAACGGTCACGGTCACAGAGACCAACGGGTTCGGTGTCAGAAGCAAGAGGGGTGTGGGTGGGGGGGGGGGGGAGCAGATGCATGAAGAACCGGTGGAAACAACAGAATGGGATGGGGGGGAGGGGGGGGGGGGGAAGAGAAGGAGGAGTGGGTAAAAAAACATGGCAAATAATTGGGAAGAAGAGAGAAGAGATGGAGAGAATGTTAGTGTCTGTTGACAGAAGAATGCACAACCATGACTTTATTCCTGGAGAAGCTGTAACACATGCAGTAATGCAGTAGCCTATAACAACATTCAGGTTAACAGACATCTGTGCCCATAGCTGATTGCACTGTAATTACAGTAAGCAAGTGAAGACGCTTTTGACAGGTTATATATGAGGAGTCAGACTATATTTCATGTTCATATTTCTGTCAGATGTCAGACACAAGTCATTTACTTCATGTAAACACACATTTACAGGCTTTACAGGAGCAGGTTAAGGGGGTGTTGTTTGTTTCCATGTGAAATGTAGGCTGTAAAGCCATTTGAGACTGCAATGTGAATAAGGGCTATATAAATAAAATTGACCAGACCTTTCTCCCTTATTTGTATTTTTAGATAAACAAGCCAAGACCGGGTTGGCAATTATGGTTTCACTTTCTATTTCATGTGCTCCGTGAGAGCAAGAAAATAATTCAGTGCAAAGTGCAACTCTTTAGGCAAAATATTTTGCAGTTAACTTCAGAGAAGAGACATCACTTTCTCTCCCCTCTCTCCCCCCCTCCCCTCCTGTAGCCCGCTACAGCATAGCTATATTGCTGAGTCAATCATCGGTCATCGGAGTTCTGTTTCTTTTTGCTTAGTCATAGTGCCCAACTCTGTGGCGATATATATAACAGTGAGCACAACTAATTAGATCACATTCAATCAGATCAAACATCGGTAGAGATCAACCATACCTTAGCAAGACTTGAGCTGTCTGTCATATGGAAACATAACATGCTTCCTGTTTGTCTGACATTGACTCCTTACTGGTTCATTATCCTGGGCCCTCCCCTAAAGTTCTTAAAGGTGTACACGTCTATTTCTGTCTTACTGTAAAATTAATCACATACAGTATGATTGGGGACATTTCTACTGCAGGCAACAAGCACCTACTTTCATCTAGATCATCTATAGATCTTATCTTATAGTGCACAGATCTAACTTGATCTGAGATATTTGTTATCTTTAAGGGAGACTAAAACTGTCTGGAAGGAATAACAAGCTTGAGATGCATATGAGACACGGAGACAGAGATTAAAAAGAGAAATAAAATAAATATATAAATTAAATGTCCCAAAGACTTACTTGGCAAAAAATGTAGACTTAATTAAATGGGGAAATATGATATAAATATAATCACATTAAAAAAACAATTACATGATCCCAAGAGTGCAGATGCAAAATCCTCAGTCCATCTGACAACAATCAGCATTTAGCAATTGTAAACCATTTGAAACACTAACTTCACATTTATTGCAATCAAAAGGAACAGAAAGGAAGGTAACTGAATACAGGGTAATATCTTCCAAACATTTTAGTAATCATTTTACAGAATTTACAACAAATAATGTTTTAATAAATCAATTAAAGAATATTTTGATGGGATAGGATTAGAGATTACTGCCAGGCACTTCAGGTATTGGAGAGGCGTACTCTTTGCTTCAGTTTAATTTTGCCTTAAGAATCAGTCTGGATAGCCTTGGAATAATTTTGATATAATATTTTGATATAATGTGTCCGAGTAGCAACTGAACTTTCCAATCAGCGTCGTGTTTATAGCTATACGGGTGTGGTTTAAGTGTGCCGACCATGCTGCCAACAGCGAAAACGACCAGGTGGTTCATCCAGTCAACTGCCAAGTATTTTTTTGAAAGCACAGCCATTCACAGTTTCAATGTATGGCTCCCCAGATGGACTTGTGACAACAATTCCTCTGGCATGTCAGGTTAGCATACTCTATCAGAATTTCAAAACAAAACACCAATTCTGAATGCAAATCAGGGCGGGTCACTTTAAATAAGACAGAGAATAGATTCCGTGGGCACTCCTTCATCCCCCACTCCCCCTGCCACAACCCGATTGGAAGAGAGAATGAATAATTGAATAAGGCAGTGATGACATCACACTCCCACAGGAAACTGACTGGAGGGTTTCCAACCCAGGCCTTCTCGTCTCATCGCCTTCCTATGTAATGGTGGCTCGCTCTCTGTCTGTCTCTCTCTCTCTCCCTCTCTAACTCAATGATTCTCAAATCACAGGTAGGGGGATTCCTGAGGCTCACGTTGCTTTTTGGATGTGGTCGAGAGATGTTGCATCTGCATTTTCCTGAAACCATGTTACATGTACTAACTAAGACTACCTAAACACAATGTAAAACATATATAAAATTATGCTATCAGGTAATGGTAGCATTATTTTATGGCATCAGGTAGCTAAACGCTGAGCAGGCAACATAAAAATAGATAAAGTCTGGTTAGGGTGCTCGACTCTCCGCAAAAGGTCAAAAGGTATTTAGCTTATCACAGCTAAAAATCTAACGTCTAGCTGTTTTGAGGCATGTATCTGCTGCTTTTTCACATTAGTCTACAGGACAATAGCTTCTGTCCAAATGTTTCAATTTATCAAACAAACTGCTTTGGCTCAATAAAACCAAAGGGAGAATACATTCTATGCATTTACACTAGATCCTGTTGGAATTTTTTTGGCTTAGTGTGGATTTCTGATGGTCTAATGACCTACTGTAAATGTCATGCTTAAATGTTGAGGCCCCGGTGTTAACCAGTGGTTTTACTAGGAAACACAATCTGAGGACCACTGCTTTAACTCCAATCGTTTCATACTCCTTTGCTCACCGACCTACATATCCATCTAATATGACTACCTCTCTGAAATCCTCCATCCTTCAAGCAATATTTGACTGATTATGTTTCTATACCTTTCATTCGCTAACTCCTTTCCACCCATTTCACTACAGCCCCTTTCATATTTCTGTCTAAGGCTGCATTTGTCCATGGGCATATTTATGCGTCACTGAATAAGAACGGGAGCAGGCATGCTGTCATTTTCCCTGCTCGCTCTCCATCTGCCTCCCTGCATCATCTGCTCATCCCAGACGATGAGTGCAGTCCAAATTGCGTGAATCTACTTTCATGTATTCTCTGTGAATACCGAACAAATGTGCTTGTGCATATTTAGCACACCCTTACAAACCAGGTGAATACCTGTTTATTTATTATTTTCTCCAGAATGCCTACACAGGAATCTGAAGGCCTATTTCACACTGTCAATCATTAATAGTAATAGTAAATGGTACAGTATTTAACCCACCTGTGGTTCTTGAATCTAGAGTCCGCTCTCCATCCGCTCTTCCTCTCACCTCCACCACGTCTTCCCCCTGCTCCTGGTTTTCCCTCCTCTTCACCACCTCCTCCTCCTCCTCCTCCTCCTCCTCATCTTTCCACTCCCCTCCCACTGTCCACAGGTTGCCATCGCCAGTGGAGCATCCTATCTTCGGGGAGCAGCACAGCTCTGGCCGCCGGTCCTCTCGGTCCGCCCGCTGAAGCATCTCCTGCAGGGCGGCCATGGAGGTGAGCGCTGGCGGGGGCTGCATGAAGATGGCCTGGGCCTGCGAGGTGTACTCCCACTGGACGCCATCGCTGTCCTTCTTCTCCCTCCTCCACTTCAGGTTGTACAGTATATCCGGGTCGGGGGTGATGACAGTTGGGTCCGGCTCCTGGTCGTTAATCACCCTCGTCGGGGGGGAGTTGTTCTTGCTGCGGAAACGCAGCTCTTTGAAGGTCGTGATCTTTGGCGCCGACCCGAGGGAAGAGCCCGATGACGAGGAGGACGGTTGCGGCATCGGGCTCTCGCCCGCGGGCTTCTGCGCGTCCCGGAGTGGAGGATGCCGCGGGGCCTCGCCCTCCGGCGTGAACGCTATGAGCCAATCAAATCGCTCGGGCCGTGCCGAGTTAGCGGACAGCGTGCAGGCTTTGAGGGCCGGCACGGAGGGGGGAACGGGAGGTAAGGGACGAGGAGGGGGGGGAGGGGGAGGAGAATCGGAAAACACGTGGGAATAATTGAAAGTGTCATAGCCGAGGTTATTTGCTTTGGCCACTTTTGTATTGCTGAGGCTGGCGGTGTAGTAGTGGTCAGAGGCTAGGCCAGTGTTCCTCCTCCTCCTCCTCGCCAACTTGGAGAAGGAGGTGGTCCTCAATGGGTCCTTCGTCCCATCTCTCCTTAAGTTGTCCTTTCCTCCGCTAAGCACGTCCGTTTCTCCGTCCTCTTCCTCTAGCCTGGCTCCACTGCACCAGCCGTCCCTATCCGTCCCGTTGAAGTCATGGCTTCCCTCCTCCGCCCTGCTGTCTTTGTGCCCGGCCTCCCGTGGCTCCGCGGGCCTGCCAGGGATCAGACCGCGTCCGTCTGGGTCCTCCTCCAGCCCCCCGACACACACGCCAAGCTCGGGGCTGAGCCTGAGGAGCTCGGCCTGGGTCAGGCCGGCCAGCATCAGCAGCTTCCGGATCTCCACGTCCAGCGCGTGGAAGGACGGCGGCGGAGGGAGGGGCGGCGGAGGCACTGCCGCGGGCGGGGAGGAGACGGAGATGACCGGCGGAGGCGGGAGAGGAGGGGGCCTCGTGGTGGGAGGCGGGAGGGACACAGGAGACGTCTCCCGTCGGGCCTGCAGGGCGGCAAGCCTCTGCGCCTCCTTCCTGGCGAGGTGACGCTTCCGAGGGGGGGGGATCGGGGGGGTGGGGGTGGGGACGGTGGGAGGCAGCGGGGCGGTGTAAAGGGTGAAGTAAGGGAGGGGCTGAGAGACGGGCAGGGGAGGAACGGACGGCGGCGACGGCTTCTCGCACCTGAACGTGGAGAAGGTGGGGGAGGAGGAGTTGGGCGAGAAGGTGGACAAGGTGGGCGTGGGGCAGGTAGAGACGGCAATGGAGGTGGTCTCTCGGCTGATGTTAATGTAAGTGTGGAGGTCAGAGGTCACGCTGGCGTGACGCACCGGAGGCTTCGGGGGTCTTGGCGGCGGCTCGGCGGGCGACGGGGTGAGCGAATCCGGAGCGAGAGGCTCATCGCAATCTGACGACGCGGTGAGGTCCACGCCGGCGTCGGAGAACTCCTGAGAATCGCCCAGGGTTCCCCCGCGACCCTTGTAGAGCTTCCAGGATAGGTCGATGTTTCCCATTTCATCCAAGACGTTCGAGAGGTCCTGCTCTTCCAGATCCCCTAGGTCCAGCCCCTTGTCGTGGAGCCTGGCGATGTAGGCCAGCTTGACCTCCCTGTTGACCTTCTCCAGGTGATCCAGGTGGTCCAGCCTGTCGCGTAGGACGTCCCATGGTTGCTCTCCATCCAGATCCAAGCGAGCTATCTGGATAACCTGGCTAAAGCGCTCCATCTTCCCAAACTCCCCTACGGACTCCAGGAAGTCCAGCAGGCCTAGCTTGTTGACCTCTGACCCTAAATGTTTCACCTGACCTATGACCCCTAGGTAGTCAGAGGACGGGGAGGCGGGGGCAGATGGGTAGCCCTCATCTGGGGAACAAGGGGATCCTGGGAAGGGGGACCTATATAGGGGCAGGGATGGGGGTGCACGTGCAGGGGGATGGGATTCAGGGGCTTGTAGGAAGTCGTGGGGGGACATGGAGGTGCTCAGCTCATCTGTGTCATGAGAGGAGCAGAGGGAGAGGGAGAGATCTGCACAGTCAGACTCCAGGTCAGAGCAGGAGCTGATGGAAGTGGATGAGGAGGAGGTGGACGAGGTGAGGGAGAAATCCAAAAGGGACGCTGGACAATCGCAGCTCGACGGGACCAGGGTGTCGTCATCGTCGTCATCGTCGTCGTCTTCATCATCGTCATCTTCGTCATCGATGTCGATGTCCCCGCTGCTTTCTTCGTCGTCGTCCTCCTCCTCCTCTACCAACTTTACGTTCTTCTTGTTGTCCAGATTAGCGCCACCATCTTTGTTCGCCCCCTCGTCCTCCAGGGCAGCAGCGGGGCTGACAGGAGCCGGGGGCAGGAGCTGGAGCCGGGGAAGGTGCGGGCCAGTTTGGGCTTGATCCTTGGCTCTTGGCCCGTCCTGCCGCACGGGGAGCGATGGCAGAGGCGGCTGCAGCTGCATTTGGTGCCTGAGTGAGACGGTGTTGTTGTTGTTGTGGTTGTGGTTGAACATACTGTTGTTGTCCTGCGGGGAGCGGCCGTCGCAACACAAACAAGGCAGGCTGGGCTCGTTACAGTTTGGGTCCAGGGGGAGTACAGGAGGAGGAGGAGGAGGAGGAGGAGGAGGTGGTGGTGGTGGTGGTGCTGCTGGAGCTGGAGGAGCAAGTTTGGCTGCTGCTGCACGAGTACTCTTGGGTTTGGGCTTAGCTAAACTGGACGGGGTGGCGCCATGTTTTTTCAAACCCAGTCTGGACTGACCAACTGGGGCTCGAGGTTGCACGCCCAGCCTGGTCCTGGGGCTTTCAGAAGAGCTCTTTGTCGGTCTGCGTGGGGAGGAAATGCTGATGGTGTTACTGTTTTTGTCCTCCCTACGAATACCAGGGCCATGAAACTTTGGTTCAGCTGCAGTAGCGGTGCGTCTGCTCGCGTCAAATCGCCAAGGCCTCTGCGCCTGAGATTGACGGCTAGAGGACTGCATTGTGGAAATCAAATGTTTGTGACTCTCAGAAGTTATCTGTTGCTATAGAAATCGAGGTTCTAAAGCCAGGAGAGATCCACACTGAGACAGGCCATGATGGTCACATCTTGGCTTCACACCCAAGCCCTGAAACATTAAAGGAGACATAGAATCAACAGGGACTATTAAGAAACCAGTGCTCACTATGGGAGCACTATATTTAGTCTTCTCCATGTTAACACACAATGTAATATCTTTAAAGTTTTAACAATGAGCTAAACATGATAAAATAACTGCTTATGTGCTTTGCCGCGTAATCATATCCCAGATCCAGTCAAAGAATCTATCTATTCTACAGTAATTTATCTCAAAAACAGCTAATTACTTAGACTAGGTTGTTACTCATCATTGTCTAATCTGTAATCTGATCATGGCCATATTATAACACCAGATGGTTTAATACAACCTTGGGGGATTCAGTGACGTGACGTCACAATCTATGACAGATGTTTTTTTTTGCATTAAAACATTTTTGGGCTACAGAAAATTATCACAATAACTAGTCTTGCTAAAAGGGCCCAAATATGAAAACCAGGAATAGGGTTTAATATTCTTGTGGCGGGAGCCCCCCTGGTATAACCTGCAGACCCATCTATAGCTAGCCTACAATGTTCCACCCTTCATTGGCGCCCTTGCAGCCCCCTCGAGGACCAAGAGCCCCTAAATACATTAGGGCCTTGCACATGTGTGCCTGGTCAGTAATCTGGCCCTGCACTGCTTCATGAGCAATTAGCTGTTGTCTTATTTAGATGTGTAGGGAAACACCAAAACGCCCAAATCCACATATCCTATATCGCGGGGCAAATCAAACTCCACTGAGACATGAAATAAATGCGCGACTCGGCCGGTCATTTTAAAAGTCCACTGCTCATAGACAATTCCTCTAGTCCATTGCCCTTCACGTCGGCTACGAATATAAATCACTAAAATGCTCGAGTAGCCAACGGAGTTTCGCAATCTTAAGAGAAATAACGTTAGACAAAAAAAGACAATATATTGTAGGCTAGGCTACGCGAGTGAAATCTGACCAGTCCCTCCCGGCATATTTACCCGTGCATGTATTGATCTGAGAGAACTGATGGAGACTGGAGGATGGGAGAAGAGGGAGATAGCCTAGGAGAAAGGGGGGGTGGGGGGGGAGGCTAACTAAACCGCATAGCCGTGCGATAGAGGCCCATCCGCCCCCGCTATGATTTAAAATAAATACCATTATTTCTAACGCATTTCAAGCTTATGACACTAGTATTAAAACCAATATTTGTCAATGAAGTGATTTGATAATATGGCACATTTCGTTCCCTTGCTTTATGGATAATCTACTAGCCTATAACGAGGCAATTTGATTTTCTTACTCGAGTAGCCTGGCAGATGCCGTATTTTCCCAAAAGTGTAATTGAGAGAAAAATTTAGCTACTTACGTAAAAATCCAGGGAAGGTTAGATGATGGAATCTATCTCGCAAGCAGATGAGAGCAGCCACAATCCCGTCCGTGAGAAATCCTCGGAGGGTCGAGAGCATCTCTTCTCGCGAATACCTCGTCATCCAGGCGCCCTCCTCCCCTTCTCTCCTCCCTCAAACCACACCCCTTGCTTTCCTTATCATTTAAAATATGTGCTCCAATGTATCTATTCTTCTATAGTTTACACATAAATAATGGATATATTCATTCTTGGTCACATTTCTTTAATACAAGCAATTAAATATGACTCTTTACTCTTATGATAAATGCATCTAAATATTATTTTACTATTGTGTGCTGTAGTGTGCACCCTTATTGCATTATCAATATTTACTGCTTCATTAATGAACATTGAAATTGACAGTATACTGTATGCCTGCACATATCTAAATATTTTGCATAATTAACATACATACTGATAAAGTACTGTTGGATTTATGTTGTGTCCTTGTCAAATCCATAGGATTAGACAGGAGTACAGAACAGTGTTTAAATGTAGAGTAAGAAAGACAAAATTACAATCTCATTGCACTTCACAAGTGAATGTACTCCAAAACAGCCCAGATATGTAACATCAGAGACTGCCTCTGGGATGAGAGTATGATTTTATTTTGGTCCATATCTTCATACCACCAACCCCTCAACGCTCCACCAAAACAGCAGGTGAAGCGTGTCAATTAAAAACAAGATACATCACAAAAAATAAAAGTACAAATAGAACCAGGACAATCTACATAACTCCTCCACCTATTTCATCCCCAATAGTTAATGCAATTTCTGATGACCTCCATTCTCATCACTTGTTTCTCTTGTAGATCTTCTTGGCAAAACTGAGAAACATTGAATGGGGAAGGTTTTGAGCGTGACACGCAATCAGTTTTTGTAACCGTTGGTAACTGTCCACTTCGTGCTTGTGGTAGAGAGATGGCATTTGCAGAGTATTATACAGTGCTTTGACTTTATCCACACTAGCATCGTCATGGCGACCATAACATACCTAAACAAAAAAGGAAGAAAATCAAACAACTTATATTTCCCAAATATATGTACCATTACTACAAAAGTATCATAAAGGTACCATCATGCATACATTTGGTCCATGGAACAATGCAGTGTGGTTTGTACAGCCTCACCTCCAGCTCTGCCCTTTGCTCTGGGGTCATGACTGCCAGGGCCTTCACCACCAGCCAGCTGCACTTGTTGTCCTGGATGTCTGTACCAATCTTGCCTGTCACTGCAGGGTCACCGTAACAGTCCAGGTAGTCATCCTGACGAAAGAAAATACATTGAACTGCTCGCACATCACACTATTGCCATAGCTTTATATTGAACTTCACCCATCACACTATTGCCATAGCTGTATATTGAACTTCACCATCACACTATTGCCATAGCTTTATATTGAACTTCACCC
>JAODUH010014489.1:0-12458 GCA_027564835.1 Typhlichthys subterraneus | reverse complement strand
CTGTATATTGAACTTCACCATCACACTATTGCCATAGCTTTATATTGAACTTCACCCATCACACTATTGCCATAGCTTTATATTGAACTTCACCATCACACTATTGTCATAGTTTTATATTGAACTTCACCGGAACAGAACTGCTCACACATCATATAATAAATGTATAATAAAAACAGTTTAGTTATTGTATGCAAAATCACCTGTATTTGGAAGAACTCTCCCATCTCTAGCAAGATGTGCTTTGCATGATTATGTTCATTTTCACTCTCAATGCCTGCCTGTAGAGAAAAAGCACACAATATATTTTTATAACAAAACATCAGAGTATTTTATTTTCATTCATATAAACTTGCATCACATGGTTAAGATGCTGTGTTGATTGAACAGATGGTGGATTCTCACACGTGTACATGCACTCATATTAGGGCTGTGTATTGGTAAGAATTTGATATGCATCACGATAAAGGGGCCACGATTCGATATATTGCGATAATGTAAGCAAGGCGATATATTGCGATTTCTGATTTGTGGAAAACTGTCATAGCAATGGTAATGTGTGGGGCCGCTGCAAAAAAATAACAGAAACACTCGTGTAAACTTGCTCAGGGACTGCAGGGATAGCTTTAAGCTAAATCAGGTAACAAGCATCTTTCCTCTCTTTTGAGGTAAATAATAATAATAATAATAATTAAACAGTTAAAAAAAAACATGCACTGTAATATCACGATACTCAGGTGACTCATAACTCATATTCTATAATTAAGACAACATTATAAATATACTGTAAAATAACAGTACATTTTATATAGGTTTGCATACTGTATATTTGACACATCAAGTAACCTGGGCTACAGTAGGTTTACTGCATATGCTGACTTAAATACAAAAACATACAATCTTACACAGTAACAGGAGAACTCACCCACGTTTCTAATTACTCACCATGTACATCGCTGCTGCAACTGGGAGGTAAAATGAGTAGAAGGCAGTTTTAAACTTTACGATGGCCTTATACCTGAAAAACAGAAGACTGAGCTCTATACACGTATGTATGGCATCATTATATAGTACTGTTAATTTTATACAGTTTATTGTACAAAATATATAATTCCATATGGAATTAGCAATGACATGCATGATACAGTAATCATCCAGCCATTTAATGCTCACTTTACACATTATTAATTTCCAATTCTCACCTTTCCATTGTGAATCTGCTAAGGTCTATCTGGCCAGGAGGAGCAGTCATGAGGTCGAGAGCTTGCCCCAGCTCTGTCTTGAAAGTTGTCTAGACAAACCGAGACCTAGGTCAAATCCACACGCATCTATGTGTATGTGAGTGTGTGAGAGTGTGAGTGTGAAGCTAGTGTATAGACTGGCATAGTCCCACCTCAGTGAAAAGCTCTAGCAGGTGAACATAGTAGGGCTGTTCCCTGCAGTGTCTGCGCAGTAGTCTGTAGACGGCTCCTTCCAATAGAAAGGAATCATTGATGGCATCTAGACCCACTCCATCCTTAAGAGAAAGAAGACAAATACTTTACTATACAATTTACAGTATATAGCTGGTCCCATAAACGAAGATATGAACCACCTCACCTTCTTGTACCAGCAGGGCTGGCCTCTCCGAGTCACAGATGCATCCATGATATCATCTGCCACTAAGAAAAAGGCTTGAAGCTGAAAGAAACATACATCGTCAATACACATACAATTAGATAGTAGTGTAGAGAAAGTGACACCTCGGCTGCAATCAGTCTAGAGCCCAAACAATTAAAATGTAGCCAATGGACAAAAAGAAGAAAAAAAACGATAGCGTCATACTCTGAAAGGCACGGCCACCTGGGAGGGGGAAATCATTGTATAGCGCTCCATTGACTTTGCATTGCCTTAAGCTAAGCGAATGTCATTTATAACTTCTACACAAAACTTAAACCTACCTAAAAGCTGTTGGGCTTCCAGCCGAAAGGTCGCTGGTTCGAACCCCGGTGTTGACCTACCTGTAAGAACCCTTGAGCAAGATGCCTAACCCCCTACCCTCCAACTGCTCCCGGTGGTTGGTTCGCACCTTGCATGGCAGCAATCACCATCGGTGTGTGAATGGGTGAATGTGAGGCAAAATAATGTAAAGCGCTTTGGATAAAAAAGAAATGCTTTACCTAAGAAAATATTAGTTATTTCACCATGATAAATTATTATTTTGGCATGCTATGTCAAGCAGTCTCCACACATAGACATATTGCGTGTCAGGATCCCATAGTTTTCCTATTTTTCCCTGACATGTGTCTCGTTTTGTTGCCTGTACATACTTCCCTTCGGTTTCGACGGGTACGACAGGTTATGAAAACTTAGCTCTGGGTTCTTACCTTGTGGGTAGTGCATGCTGTCACACAACAGCTTTTAGGTAGGTTAAAAACATTTTGTAGAAGTAAGAAATTACATTATCTTAGATTAACTCAATGCGTGGAAGTGGATTGGAGAGCTATAGAATATTTACTAGGGATGGCACGATCCAGTTTTTTCAGTCCTGATACCAATACAGATACCGGCACTTTGGGTATAGGCTGATACAGAGTACCGATCCGATTCCAGTGTTAGATTAAGTTTTAAGTTAACTTGCAAAGTAAATGATAGCCAATTTCTATTTTAGGACTTAGATGCATTTTAGAAACCTGCTGCTGCTGATAAGTGTGGCTTGTGTAGGTTAGACATGGCTGATGTTTGACAGTAGACCTAAGCGTAAAAATTACTTCAATTGGATTAGCCCCATGGATCAGTAACAACTGTCCAATTGTCACCGATTTCCCATCTCAGTATCGTATCGGTGCCATGCCTAATATTTACCTGGGTGTTTTATAAGTATTTTTATAAGTCATCATCACTATTTTGTACCATTACCAAATGTTGTCTCATTCTGATATGAAATTCATGAAATCGAATATGATGACAAAGCCATTACAGATATATCCTTCAAATAGAGCAGTGTGCTATGCACCAACAGAAGTGGTTCTAAAGCCTCTTCTCTCCACTGCCGTTCACGTTCAACTAGAGATGGGACGATATATACGATATTATCCTTTATCGCGATTAAAATACTGACTATAATCGTAACGTGGTGAATTGTCCATTATCGTGATAATCATGAATATCCTCACATAAGTATGAATATTCTCACAAGTGACTTGAAAAAAGCTGTGTAGCTCACTTGTACAGTCCAATTGTATTAATTTACTAATTGATTTATTAGCCTGCATCTTTCTAGTCAATCACCACCCTGACTGAAGGCTCGGCTTGCCCATTGTGTCCACAACATAAAAAAGATGTATCTGATTTGTTGAAATACTGGTTTCAAAACAAAAATAATCACACAAAAAAATATAGTACATATGTGTCATGATAATACAAATGATAGTTTCTTAACAATTTTTAGATACATTTTAAAATAATTATTCCATATGTTTTAGTGCCATTTTAAGAGTTTAATAATAATATAAGAAATAATCGCGATAATATCATATATCGCAACTATTTTGGTCAGGATAATCGTGATATTAATTTTTCATATCGTCCCATGCAAATGTTCCACCATCCTGAACGCAGGAAATGTCTCTGTTGCTCAGGTACAAGCTATTGCAGCCTACTGTACAGTATACTCACCAGCTCAATGCACCAACCAACCAACAGAGCTCGCTGTACTTTGTCCTGGGTAAGCTCCGTATCTGGGACAAGTTCCCTTAATGATCCAATTACTGACAGGCCTCGGTTCCTCTTGCCTCCAGGAACATTGTACACCAATACCTAACAAGAGCAAAAAAGTGGGTAACGTGGGTAACACTCAAAACAAGCCTCTATAGGCACAATAATAGACAAACCTCTCTCAGCCTGTTGAGAGCACCAGCAAGCACTGGATCAGTGATGTCTCTCTCTGTAAGCTCTGTCACAAGCTCGTCAAACTGGGCTTCAAACAACTGGGGATCTCCCAGCAACGCCTTCTTATGTACCCCGTTGCAAGTTGGATCTCCCTGCCACGTTGAGAGTAGAGGAGAAATGTGTAACAGCTTGATCGGAGCAACAACCGGCACCCTCCTAGAGATCTTTGTCACTCTCCCAAGTAAGCCAAACACTTGTTTCATCCCGATACTGTTAGAGCTTAGCGTTAGGACCGCCGACTTCTGTCCACCTGTCTTCAGTTTCTACTGTTCAACCTAACGAGGGACATTTTCTTGCTAATGTTAAGTGCCCAGCTAGCAAGCCCCACGGTCAAGTCATATACAGTATTCAAATAAACACGAGTACTTAAAAAAGAATACTATGTTTAGCTTGCAGGATACTTCCATATGGTTAGTTCCTGTGTCTGCACCCAGATCATCTACGTAGTACCGGCGAGGAACCAATCAAACAAGTATATTACAGTAAATTCGTGTTAATCTTACCATGGCAATACTGTCCTTTGAGACCGAACTGTTAATGATAAAGTTAATAGAAAATTGCTTGTATAAATGTTCTGTAGCTAAACAACTAAAACATATGTGTTCACAAAACTAGGATGTGTTGGTTGTAGTTTATAGCCACGTATTGCTTGTTTTATCACAATGTCCCCGAACTAAAACTCCCCACATGCCTTGCGAGTGGTCCATGTGGGCGTGGTATTTAAGGCTTCATATGACATCGAGCGTCCTAATTCGCCTGCGTCATCGAACCAGGATGAGCTTTCGTGTTGGCTGACCAATAGAATTTATAAAGGAGGTTTCTAAAAAATCGGACCGTCTGATGGGTTCAACCCACCTCCGTGAAGTTGGCACGTCATATGACAAGAATGTGAATAAAAGTATTTATATGTGTTTGTGCATCGTTTGTGCACGTTTGAGCACGCAAAATAAAAAATTGTGCGCAAACCGTTTTAGATAAATAACCAGTTTAAAAGGGAGGATTATGACGTCATTGATTTACATAAACATAACTTAAAATAATGACGCGCGTCATTACAGCAATAAAAAAATAATAATAATAATGACGCGCAAATGTTTGTTTTGTTTGCACAAAAGTTCACAGATGATGCACAAACGAAATGTATGTGATAAGTTTAAAATGACCATTAATATGGGGCTAATATGCGGCTGAGGACATCACACCATTTCAAAAAGCATAATGCTTATTTTCGCTAAAATGGTTTGTGCATATATTTTTATTTTGCGTGCACAAACTATGTATTTATCTACATGTTTGTCAATGGATCATGGTTAGACCCATGTATGAAAGCACATAGAAAACTACCTATAGCCTAGAAAATAAATAATTACAAAACATCTAGCCGCTTGATGTTTTATAATTACATAAATTGTGATTCAGACCACAACATATACACAAATGCCCACGTTTGTATTTTATTGTTAATAATTTATTTTATATAGTATGTTTAAGTACATAACTTGCATTAAAAGTTCTGGCATTGGAAACTTAAAATTTGGAAACATATTAAGGGTTCAAGGCTCATGTTGTTAAGCCTGCCATATATTTCTAAATAAATATTGTCATACACAAGAGGTAGAAACATATCAGTGCATTAGTAACAGTGTATGTGCCAGTATCTTATTGTGTGGGTGAAGTGTGTTTTTTAAATTAACCAGATTTGCGAATTCAGTTACATTTAAGTGTATTATTTTGTGTTTGTTTTCTTATATAGACCTAACAATAATACTTAGTGAACAGTCCCAAAACCTTTGCGATTCGAAGTGAATGTATATTCTAGGAAAAAATGATTTCATTATACTATATAAAATATCCAGATCTGCCAGATGATCCATCTAATCTTCATTGTCACAGAAGTTCCAGCAGTCCCACGAACACCACCCGCCTCCTTACAAGACTGCCAACAATCTGTCCCATTCCACCCAGCTACAAATACATCTGTACATTTATTGCATGAGACACGTCAGTGCTTTCAGAGTATATCTGCAACTTTTTTTTTATCTTACAGGACAGGGATTCTTTAACCAGGGCAATAAATATGCCGTGCCTGCTTTTTCTTTTTTTTCCCCCCATTTATGGAATTTCTTTAATTTTCAAACAATCTTTTTCAATGACATTAGGCTACACTGACGTATTCACAGCCACCTGGGAGAAAGCTTTGGGAACATTGAATATCTACAGTAGGACTCCCTTTCATATTTATTCACATAAACATTTCAAAGAGATATTATCAAAGGTTTGCGGTGCAAGAGCGATAAAGTAAGAAGCACTGTCAAAACATGCAGGTAGACATTCTGAGGAAAGGTTTGGAAGGTACAGAGTTGATCAGGTTCTAATGCACAGGATTCCTGGTGCATTTGAGGAGCTGTAGCAAAACATGCACACATTCAAAAGACTATGTTCAAGGGGGGTCTCCCAAAAAGGATACAATTCAAATACTAAGTGTGTGTGTGTGTTTGTGGGTGTGCGTGCGCACGTGCGTGTGTGCGGTCTGATACTGTGTCTGTGACTGTAACTGTAACGTGTGTTGATGGACCAGGATGAAGAATGTGGTATTTTAAAGTGTTGATAGGAAAATAAATGAGCTACTCTGTGTGACCGCCAAACAAAACGGCTCTACACGTGATAACATCCAAATGCAATTTGCAGTCTCATCTATCTTACTTTGCACTATGCTATCTATTTGTGGATATGATGCCTTCTTCTAACAATGGAAGACAAAATAAGCGGTTCCATGATCACTTAACCTGAGATACTCTCTAGATAAGTAGTAATGTACAAAAGATCATGTCTTTTGCAACCCATAACTGTAGTAGAGTGTACATGGTTGTTGTGGCATGGATGTTGGAAGAGTCCTATACGTAAAGAGCTTCTTTACATATTATCAGGGACATATAAGTCAGATGTAGTCACAGCAGACAGCTTGCCTCCACTGGGTTGTCCTTGACCAATCACCTCTCCCGTCTTCTGCAGATGTGTTTAGAGTGCGGCAAAACTCACCAATAAATAGCGAGACATGTCCACTTCCCTCCACTGCTGACTGGGCTCATGAGCCCTGGGCTTGACATTCAGAGGGGGGAAGAGCACTGCTGGTTAAGGCCATTGCAGAGGTGGTATCAGGGAACATGGGAGGGTTTTTACGCTGCGCAACCAGTTGTCTTTGACTAAGTTTTCACCAGACCCCTCGCTAAATCCTGCCTCCTTTGACGTCTCCTATCCATAATGCCCTTGTCCTCCCTCACCCACCCCCCCGACCCAATTTCACATTTTCCTCTCACAGAGCAGACTCCGTATAGAGAGCCCCAGACGAGCCATGTGGAGGATGTGGCGAGATCAACAGCCGCAGCGATGCGGAGGAAGAGCTTAAGTCTCCGCAGCTACGAAGGTGGATTCCTTCGGATGCTGGGGTGCCATGGTGCCTGTTGTCCCGGCTGTCGCTGTGGGAATGGTGGTGGCCACGGTGATGAGGGTGCTGGGGTGGCGGGTGGGCGTGGCCTCTGCTTGTGCCCCAAGTGTTACGCAACACCTGGATACAGCGGGAACAAATATTGCGGCTTTAGCTGCTGTACTGAAGAAAACTTTTAATTAAAATTTTTTATAAAATGTTGTTCATGATGTTGATTGTTTTGATGTTGTTTTTGACGGGTTGGCAACTGGAATTTCTTAATAAATAAATCAAATATATCTTATTTGGTGTTGAAGATATTTCAATAAGATTGGTACTTGGTTATTATTAGCCTACAGTACCTGTTCCAAGGCCAGGTGGTTGGTGGCATTGCCTTCTGCTCCGACCCTCCTCTTGGGCCCCTGCCCTATGCTCCCAGTGTGCTCAGAGGAGGGTGCGATGTTGCGCTTGGAGCGCTGCAGAAAGCGTGCCACAAGACCTCGGGTCACCTGGAAGAATGAAGAAGAAGAAGAACAGATCCAGCTTTGGAAAGGGAAGATGCGCGTGTAGTGTCAAATGTGTCTACGCTAAAGTTAAGCATGGGACGATATGAAAAAAATGATAGCACGATTCTCCTGGCCAAAATAATTGCGATAGATGATATTATCACGATAATTTCTTATTTTATTACTAAACTCTTAAAATGGCACTAAAACATACTGGAATCACTTAATCTTACATATAGTTAAGAAACAATTATTTTTATTATCATGACACATATGTACTGTATATTTTTAGTGGGATTCTTTTTCTCTTGAAACCAGTATTTCAACAAATTTGATTTATCTTTTTTATGTGGGGGACACAATGGGAAAGCTGCAGGCTAATAAATAAGTCAATACAATTGGACTGTGAGCTAGACAGCTTTTTTCAAGTCACGTGAGGATATTCATGATTTTCACGATAATGGACATTCACCACGATACGATTATCGTCAGCATTATAAGGCGATAAACAATCGTCCCATCCCTAGCTACAGTACATTACATAATTGGCTCTGTTCAAATGTGCACGGACCTTTAGGTCACCTAGGGAACGGTGACAGTCTTTAGCTAGACGCAACGGGGAGGTTGGGGCTGCCTTTGCGGGCAGCTGCACCCCTGTGGCTGCTGTCTTCACGCCGTCCTTCCTGGGCAGAGCTGCTGCCGGAGGTAGAGGGGTGCGGGACAACAGGCACGCCTCAGAGGATGGCCCTGCAGGAGCCCAAGATAAGTAACGGTTACTGCGTGTGTCCTTTGAGGTATCTTATAATAATATAATATCTTATAGCTTCTCCGGTTGAGTTTTAGATAATGTAAATGTATGTATTTATATCTCCTTATTCATTCAAAATATTCATATACTGCAATCATTTGTAATAATAAAATATTTTTTTCTGTCCTCTGCTTGCTGACCAACTCCTACAGCAGCTAATTTACCCACTGGGAACAATACAGATGGAGCTAATCTAAATCTGATCCAGTACCCTTAAAGTGCTTATGTAGCAGCTCCTAACCTGTGTCTGTGGATGTCTGAGAGCCTTCCTTACTGGCCCCTGAGCCTACAAAGTCACCTTGAGGAGAGGGAGAACAGGGAGAGGTTAGAGGAATGGAAATAGTAACCTCATGGCATTGCCGTGTAAAGCCCGTTAAGGTGATTTATACTTCTGCGTCGATCTGTGTCTAGCCTACTGCCTCGGCTACGGCGCAGCTTGAGCATATTATACTTCTGCGCTGGTCTGTCGGCCGCGCGGACCTGTGCGACGGACCTGTGTGACAGACCAGCGTGTCCCCAATATGCGGAAGCGCCATGTCTTGTTGATGCACCCGAATATTGGAACACAAATGGAGTGTAAAATGAAATAAGCATATATAAATATTTAATTCCAGCGAAATCTCTTAGTTACACCAATGTTTTATCATGGGAAACAATCTGCAGACAAAAAATAGTATTTATAAAAGACAGATATTCGCTGCCCGTACAACAAGGAAAGGTCTCGGTTAATAATACTGAAGCAGGTTCTTTCCAGCGAATCTAATAATTATACCATGATTTTCCAAAGGAGAGTCTGTGAACGTAGGCTGTTATAACCATTCCTAATTCCAAAGCACTACCCTGGCATTTAAGGGCTTGCATCCACAAGACTGCTGCGTCGAAACGACGGACGCATACTTGCATTTTTGGAGAGGTGCACATCAGCCTATGCCACGCCCACTACCCATATGTGTAAATTACGGTTACGCCCTATCCACGTGTTCTGGCGTAGCTCTGACGCAGAAGCAGAAATGGGCCTTTAGGGCTTGTCAGTGGCCCACCTGTGTCAGTAGAGGAGCTGAGGCCCGGCTCACTGTGGGACCTGGTAAGTCCCAGGAGCCCGTCGCTCTCCCTCCTCACACTGCCACCGTCTTTCTCTCTCCTCCCAGCCCTGCGGCGGAGGTACAGAGGCAGATGCGGGAAGAGCAGCCCCCCTGCGGCCTGGCCTCCCGGCTCAGTGGTGGCGGACGGAGTCGAGGTGGGGGGCGGGGAGAAGGGGGAAGGGCAGATGCGGACCTCCGGGACAGAGCAGCGCTGTTGAGAGGTGGTGCCCCCTATCCCTTCCAGCTGGGAGCAGCTACTTGCTAGCGTGACCTGCCGCCTTAACACCGGAGACCTGAGCAGGGAACGGTAGGAGGAGAGTGTGTGTGTGCAGTAGGGAGAGACAGAGATGCAACATCTGTGTGTGTGTGTGTGTGTGTGTGTGTGTCTGCACCTATATGTGACCGTAGCAGTACTGGGTGAGGAGCAGGAGTTGGACCTCTCTCCTCTGAAGAAGCGCCTGGCTCTCGGCCCTCCGGCGAGAGGGCTCTCCGGGGTCTGGGACGGCGGCCCGCGGACGTTTACGTATTCCCCGGCCTGTCCCCCATCTCCGGCAGTGCTGCGACCCCTCTCCCCCTGGTTCCTCACACTGACCTCCATCAGGCAAGAGTCCTCGGAGGGAGAGGAGTCGTCAGGGATGTCCACAATCTCTGACATCAGCAAGGACCCACTGTCCATAGACACTGGCAGGGAGAGAGCGTCAAACGTGCACAAGACGCGTTTATAAACATACTGCTGCACCTTTAACATATGAAAGGCACAGTAGGCCACCGGTTCAAATGGAATACTTCACATCAACCAGAGGGAAACAAACAAAAGGAGAAGACCTTCGCCGCTGAATGCAGTAGAGGTGGCTCGCTCTCCTGACAGCTCATTGCCGTGGGTGTCAAACACCGTTGCCTAGGTAACGAGAGGCCAGGCTTAGCATTGGGTCAGAGAACACACCCAGTAAAGACATTCCTTCATGTACACACACACACACACCTGGCTGATGGCTCTCTGCCCCATCACAGCTTCATAAGGTGGAGGACAGTCGGTGGGGTAGAGCGGGACTGGACTCTCCATGGAGCCGTTGTAGGTGATGCTACACAATAGCACACACAGCCATATTAGTGCCTTCTGAATGAATCTAACCAATCAGTTGTGCGTGCGTGTGCGCGCGTGCGTCGCACCTCTGGGCGTCTGTCTCCGAGCTGCAGGTGTATTCTGGGGGGTAGTAGGGTGGCGGAGGGATGGGCGGAACAAACTCCTCAAAGTCCATGATGTTGGTCAGGAAGGCATCCTGAGGAGTGGTGCATTCTGGGTTGACTGAGCGGGAGCGGTGAGGGGCCAGCTGGCGAGAGGTGTTGTCAGTTAGATGACCACAACAATAGGCATGCATTATGGGATACTGCTCCCACCTAAATAGACTTTAAATACTGCACTACTGTATGTACTGGAGTACTGGAGCCTCAATCTAATTGATCTGAGAAGCCAGTACTCAGCAGGTTCAATCTTTTATAAAAGAATGACCACATTTCCAATGCTCTGTGTTTGTACTATATATTTGTGTGCTGTTATGCTATGCTATGAGGGTCACCTAATAATATTACAGCCATAATATTATTTCATAGTATTTTAATATAGGCTAGTAGCCGAATATATAAAAGTAATGTCTAAACTGTACTACTATTACTAACAAATACAGCTAAAATATACTATTTCTAATAATTTTCAAATGTTATTTAACTTCTGAATATCCTCTTGTGACCCTGTGTCCCGCAAACTGAACCACAGCCCTATGGGATGTGTGTGTGTGTGTGTGTGTGTGTGTGTGTGTGCAGTCACCAGCTGCACGAGGTCCAGCGAGAAGATGTGAATGCTGCAGGTTACAGTGGACAGGGTGCAGATGATGGTGGAGAGGATGCTCAGACCACATGCGCTAAACAGCAGGTCCTACGCATGAACACAATGGTGCACGCGTGAAGCTCAAACATATTTACCAGCAGATCAGTGAGATCAGATCAGTGAACCGGGGCCAACACAACCATAAGAAGGCATTATTGATGCAAAACATCTGCACATCTGTGACTTGTAGTTGTAGAACAGTCAGACAGTACTTGAGAAGTCACACATATAACTGCTTTAGGAGATGCAAACGATTTGCACCATTGTGACTGCGTTATATGTAGCAAAAATGTGAGCGTACGAGTTTCTGCATTTGTGACTTGTAGATTTAGATGTGGGCACCTGCCATGAAGAATTTGAAAAGGTATAACTGTTGTTCTTGTAAGAGTGTGCAACTACTAAAGCAGTTATCTCTGTGACTTCTAATGTACTGATACACACGTGTGACTACTTTTTAACATCACTGTTACGGATGCTCAGGCGTTTTGCACAAATAATACCTTCATACATCCACCCACACACACACCTTGAGCTGGTGCTTGACGGAGTGGCAGTCGGCGCTCAGGTAGAGCACCAGGGTCTCCTCCTCCGTGATGGAGCAGGAGTGGGTGGGGGCACAGCACACACAGAGGCCAGTCTCCACCTTCACACACACACACACAGAGGACCAGTCAGGGCTCGACATTAAGGCTTGTCCGCTTGTCCGGGACAAGTCGATTTTTGAAGGGGCAAGTACAGGAGGATTGTACTTGCCCGACCGGACAAGTAGCCCGATAAAAATGTAAATGTCAGTAATGAAAAATGTACCTTCAGTATAGACAGA
>JAODUH010014460.1:0-27714 GCA_027564835.1 Typhlichthys subterraneus | reverse complement strand
TATATATATGTATGTATATATGTGTATGTATGTGTGTATGTATGTGTGTATGTATATGTGTATATATAGCTGAGGCATCCAGGTGGATACTGGAGGGGTCTTGGGTCTCTTGTGGAAGGTACATAGTGACTCTGCTGTCCTGACAGCTCCGTAGAGAGCACTTCAACACTGCAGTGTCAGGACGGAGAAGAGCCGTGACTGAGCTGATGTGCTGGAAGGAACTATTGGTCTATGGCTCTTTGCTTATTGGCACAGAAAATGGCTCGCTGGGTACAGTGAGGGTGTACAAAGTTTCCTTACGTCACACCCACACACAGTATGTCGTGTAATACACAAAAACCTGCTTATCATCCGGGCTAGGAAATATGTTATCTGGATTGTCACTGGCAGCCATGAAGTGAAGGATCACATTGACTGTGTGTGTGGTTGTGTTGGCTGTTTAATGCAGACTCATCACTAGATGTATATCTCTTCATGGGAATGTGCTTCAGAGCCCAGCAGAATTGTCCTCTAGAGAGCATATACTGTAGTGCTTGATGTCATGCCCTCTGCTGAAACACAGGTCTACAGTGAATCTAGTAGGATTGACTGTTATATAAACCACTGGCTTGGATGCTCTAAAAACGAATGCTAGCAAAGTGATCGAGCGAGAAGCCCACTCAGGAACACGAGGTAGTGGTTCATGGCCTTACACTGGTCTCTAACAGGTAGTTATTGCACTCCTTTTGGTTGGGTCCAACCAGCTTGTAGAGTACCCAAAGGAGTAATCAAAATGATTTGGTTCATGCGGAGACTAGTACTGAATTGTTTTATGCATGTTTTGAACTATTTACAGTATATCCCATTTCTGACAATAAATGAGCTCATCACTAATCTAGATATAGTCATAGATTGTTTGCTTTCACAGTGATGATGGCCACTTCAAAACCAACCCAAAGGTCCCAGGCATCAATCTCAACTCTGTCAGATTGTTATTTGATACACTCAGCAAGCCAGCTTTCTCTGGTCTTTTGGAACAGGTACTGTAAAGGTTACTAGTATGTGTATATGTATGTGTGTGTGTGTGTGTGTGTGTGTGTGTGTGTTTATATATATATATATATATATATATATATATAATTTTTTTTACTGTATACTCTAGACCTATTGTATAACATGTTAATACAAAACACAACCTTTCCTATAGGTGGTCTACTTCCTGTATGCGGTGTGAAATGAGGATTACCTTTAAATATAGACCAATATCCGTGTATGCACAAAACTGTTTTCACAAAACCACTGATGCATGTATAAACTGAGATATATAATGAATACATTGTTTTTGTGGGTTTCTCCAAGCATGTGTCCATTAAATGGTAAATTGACTGCATTTACAATAAATGGCGCCTTTCCAAACTTCCGGCCACTCAAAGCGTTTCACAGTATAGCCTCATATTCACCCATTCACACACACATTCATAAATCGATGGTGATTATTGGTTCTTCTCACTTCCTCCTCCTAGGCCACTAAGACTATTGGTTCTTTTCACTTCCTCTTCCTAGGCCACTAAGAGCTTTGAGAGCCTGCTGATCCCCCAGCTGCCATGCTCCCCTCCTGATGTGGAGGCCATGAGGATATACCTGATTTTGTCAGAGTGCCCCGCCATGCAGGACTCTAAAAACTACATTGGCCTCACCATCCCCCTTGCAATGGCCATTCTCCGGCTAGACACCAACCCCAGCAAAGTATTAGGTATGAAACTGCACTTAACAGTGAACTATATTCCCCAGTCCTATATAATGGCTCTGAATACGAAATAGTGTAATAATAAATATGATCCTTTCAGATAACTGGTGGTGCTGGGCGGATGGCAGTGTCTTCTCCAGATTGGTAGACACCTACAAGAGTATTGTGGTGTATTTACTAACAGGAGGCAAGACCCTGCTCATACCCGTTTTCCATGAGAGCTACATTAGCGCTACGCTAAATCTGTTGGAGAAACTCCACAAGGTACCAAGCATGACTTCTGCTTCCAAAACACGGCATCAAATCTGAGGCAACAGTGAAGTAAAACTGTTTCTCCAATGTTTTGCTGACTGTGGTGGTCTAGAGCTGCTGGGTGGGCTCACATACTGTAATGCGCTTTGGTGTAAGTGAGCACTATAAAACTCACATTGCTGTAATTTTCATGAAAGCCCTCAGGGATCTTGAGTTGAATGATCAGAGTTCTTCTGTATTGGGCCATTTCTGGAATAGTTTCTTCTGCTTTAGGTAAACCTGAAGGCCAAGCATGTGGAGTACAACCACTTCTACATCCCTGATATCACCAGCCTGGTGGATATCCAGGATGACTACCTCAAGTGGTTTCTGAGTAACGCTGAGATCGTAAGTCACTGGTTTTCACTGGTTTGATATTTCTTCCTCTCCACCTACCTGCCACTTGAATTGCCCATGTCCTCCTTAACTCCTCCTTTTATCTAGTAGCTAATGGATGTCAAACCTCTACAGTTACAGTGACAAACAGAGCTTTAGTGTTAGCCTGCGTGTGTGGGAAGAGGAGGGAATTCTGACCACTGGGTTTCTCAAGTTTAGTATTAAGTGTTGTGCACCCTTTCCAAATAGGAACATTGCTCTAATGTGTCCTGTAAGGCTTGACTGACAACTCATGTTAAATTAACACTTTGTTTTTCCCATTTTAACTTTTTTTTTCCCCCAGAAAAAGAGAACACCACCAGTTCCGGTATTATAACTGAACATTTTTATAGAAGTAAATAATACTAGTAAATAAATAAGATTTGAATGAATGTGTTTAAAACTATGCCTTCTTTTCCCAGCAGAGCTCAGTGACCCTGTGTGCCTATCCATTCATACTGAATGCTCAAGCCAAGACCACCATGCTGCAAACCGATGCTGAACTGCAGATGCAGGTAACTACCGGTACTGACATTGAAGCAGTAAACAAATATGGTCAACAAACTGAACTGTTTGGATTGCACAGGGTTAGATTTCATTTGATTAGTTACAACCGTTTAGAATACATTTTGGTTAGATTTGCTTAGATTATTTAATTATATTGGATTTTCAATGCCTTCTTCTCTTTTCATTTTTATTTTGACATTTTATTTGTGTCTTTATCTACACCAAGATGGCTGTGAGTGGAGCAAACTTGCACAATGTCTTTATGCTTCTCACACTGGAACCCCTCCTGGCTAGGAACCCTTTCCTGGTACTGCATGTGCGCAGGGACCATTTAGTAAGCGACGCACTTCGAGAGCTCACTGTCTACTCTGACGTGGATCTCAAGAAACCTCTCAAGGTGAAGGAGCCTGCCTGGAGCTCAAGCAATGCTACCATAATCTCTGGTAAAATAATGAATGGTTTCTTCTGTTTAACCGTTTGTTGACATGTCTCCCTCTAGGTCATCTTTGATGGAGAGGAGGCAGTAGATGCAGGGGGGGTCACTAAAGAGTTCTTCCTGCTGTTGTTGAAGGAGCTTATGGATCCAGTGTATGGCATGTTCACTCATAACAATGAGTCCAACCTCCTCTGGTTTTCAGACAAAGTAAGCTCAGTTGCACATGTCATCATTGAGTCTGACTGTTTATGCCAAAATTGAGACAGGCAAATATGTACCCCATATATACATACATATTTGGTACATAGTTGCCTGTGAGTGCATTTGTTTGTATGTGCTCTAGCAGTAAGTTTATCCATTAAAAAAAGATTCCATTCGTTCATGTTCAGGTTTACCTGTATGTTAGGAAATGTTCCTGAACTGTTGGTTGACAGTAAAACAGAATGATCGTGGTCCTTTGTTAATGAGAGGCAAACTGTTCCGTCAGGGAGAGCGCTAATAGACCAAACATAGAGCACATCCATTTACATCTTACATTGAAACCTGAAATGCATCAACACAAAGCACATTTCACTCAAATCCATACTGTATGCCCAGTATACTGTATGTCAGCTTCAGACGTGTAGCTGAGCTGAGCGTGTGTGTGGGTAGTGTTTTGTAGAGCACAACTGGTTCCATCTGATCGGGATCATATGTGGGCTGGCCATCTATAACTCCACAGTGGTGGATCTCCACTTCCCCCTGGCACTCTATAAGAAGCTGCTGGACGTCACTCCCACCCTGGAAGATCTGAAGGAGCTGTCGCCCACCGAGGGCAGGTAACGCTTCCCTCTGTGTCGGCGCTTCTTTGCCGTGACACCCATCCCCCACCATGCAATACCAAGCCTGACTTACGACCTGGGCCTGTTTGGTTGAAGACCCCTGACCCGGACTTGAGAGCAGGCCCATATTCACTGGTGAATATATCACCACTGACCTGATTCTGTCATGATAGAATGCACAGCGCTAACTGCAGGACATGTCGATCAGGTCAGCTCTATACTCCAAACATAGTGTGGGGGTCAAAGCAGTTTAAAAGCCTACTGAATATGATCTTTTTTTTTACTTAGCCCTTGCTTGCTTCTGAATATCATTGTTTCTTCTATATCTTTCTTATGGCCCACACCTGAACCTGTTTCTGATTCACTCGGTGGCTGTTTGTTTTGCAGACACTTCAATGTGTAACATATTATCCTACCTGGGCATTCTGTAGGTAGCTTTCCTCATGCCTCACAACCTGCTCCTAACCCTTATTTTGGTGTGTGTTAGCACAATATGTTGTTTTGACCTGGCAATGACCTTAGCGCTACAGTAGGAAAATCTGACAAGGTAGGACAAATCAACAGGACAACGAATATAATGTCGACAGTTGCAGTTTTATGTTTGGCATTGTGAGTGTAAAGTGAGAAACAATTCCCATTTTCCATTGAATTAGAAGAGCTCGCATTTACCGTAGTCTCTAATTACGTACAGATAACCAGATGATCTGGAGCTATTGATTGATTATTTAGATTGGACATCCACTTACCATTTGTTTCCAAGTGCATCACACTTTCCTGCCTAATCATTTGCCTTCTATTCAGTAGCATCACAGCGTTAGCTCCTCTCACTGCTACTGCTTCTGGTAGCCGTCACTGTTCCCTGTCTATTTAACCCAGGTGCACCAGGACATACACAATGGTTTGACTAGCTTAAGTCCTCAAACGCAATATAGCACCATTCCACCCAGGGCAGATGCAGCTAAAATGGAGAGGGTATTATGCTAGACAACAGTGGGAGTCCTTGGGGACACCTGTGTTTGCCAATGAGGGAGCCCTGAGAGGTATTTGTCATGAGGAAAACTCTTTCTATCAGGGCACTTGATTCCACCCCCCTCCCCCTTCTCATGACTCTGAATTTAAGAGAATCCCTTTGCTTTTTTCCCCTGATTGTAGGAGTCTACAGCAGCTTCTAGACCATGAAGGGTGTGATGTGGAGGAAACATTTTGTCTTAACTTTGCTGTAAGCCTAACCCTGTTCATATTGACCCGTGTACCTCTGCAATGTTTCTGTGCCAATGAACAGCCATCTCTGGCGCGGGCTAACAGTGCTGTGTGTTCATGTCAGATCACCAGGGAGAACTATGGGCTCACTGAAGTGAAAGAGCTTGTCCCTGGGGGAGAAGGCATCACAGTCGGCAGGAACAACAGGTCAGACACCTGTTAATCTTCCCAGAGAATTGCCAGGGTTCCGTTGTGTAACAGGGTTGAATTTGTCGCTGCGGTGAGGCTTATATCTGTACTTGAGGCTCCATGCTACAGATTAACCAGTAATAACTAGCAACAATGGATGAACAAGTGCAGTAAACAAATAATCATGTTAAATATAAGTATTAAAACAAGATGAATAATCTTATTTTTATTTTCATACTTTATCCCACAGTACAGTCTCTTTTCTGTACCACATGGTCTTTTGTTTCCCCTCTTATGTCTGGTATGGAGCATATAACCATACTCCAGCCGTTTGTGTCCCACATTATGACATCCCCACCATTGTCATTGCTCCAAGCTGTGTGGAGCAGCGCCACACCGCGAGACTCCCCGCGTAGCCGTGTCATTCTGTCACGCTGCGTCGACTCACCTGTTCCAAACGTGCACACAGAACCCGATGCTTATCGCCCCATTTCCTGCCGCTGATGGAGTTGGAGAGTTTACGACGGCTGGGCTGGCCAGGCCAAATGAGGAGGCTTGCTGCTCTGTGTTGTTTTTTCCTAAGTAGTGGTGCTGGCTTGTGTGTGTGTGTGTGAGTGTGCATACACTTTGTGTAAGGACTGTGTTGTGTTATCAATATGGTTGTAGAGAAGAATGTGGTCAGTGCAGTATGTGGGCCATTTATCCTAGTTTCCAACTATATTCTGCTGTAGGCTGGTAGCTGAATTACATAATAATGCCATGATTTACATGTGCCTGTTACAGTTATCAGTTAAAGATGAAACACTGATGAAGTGCTCAGTTCTGTGTCCTACAAAGTTATTGGTTATTATCCACTCCACTAACACACACAGACAAAAACACACACAAATGTACACGCACATGCCCAAGCACGCCCACACACACATACACACACACTCAGGTGAATCCCCTCCATGTGTGTTGGTGTGTCAGGAAGGAGTTTGTGGAGGCCTACCTGCGCTACGTGTTCACAGCCTCAGTCAGCGATCTATACTCCGCCTTCTCATCTGGCTTCCTGAAAGTGTGTGGTGGAAAGATCCTGTCTCTGTTCCAGCCCTCAGAGCTCATGGCCATGGTGGTGGGAAATAACAACTACAACTGGGAGGAGATGGAGAAGGTCTGTAGTCCAGACAATTTTTATGGAAACCTTTATTTTCTTGTAACCGTGTAGATTTCGCTAAACCGTGTAGAATCGCTAATTTTCAAAAAGGTCATACGTATGTAGGGTTTTTGAAAAGAAATTAGAAAACATTATAAAATATTTAATTTGAAATTTGAAAATATTTGAAAATACTGTAAGCCTCTTGCGGCTCTGAAAAGCATCCCAGGGCCTGCTGTAACCCAACTGACAGATGGAGCCCACATTCTGGCATTATAGACGGGACAGAATATACATAGGGAGGATAAAGTGAAGAAATCTAAGCCCCACAAGGTCATATGATGAATGGTTTGAGTTTGAAGGGACGGTTACCATGCAGTGCTACCAAAATAGCTTGTTTTGGGCATTTTTGTCTGATTTGGCTAGTCTAGAATGGAACACAATTTGCAGGTCTGGCTTAGCAGTTATTCATAGTTTCCACATGCTTGAGAGGCCTTGTGTCGATGGCTGTTGTGCCAAAAAAGACGAAAAGCATTCATGTAAGCCTAAAAATAAGTCTGAATACTAAACTTGTAAGCACTTGGCAGGTAAAGAACTCAAACACGGCACAACATTCAAATAATCAGCTCTTTTCACTTCTTTTTACCGCTATTCTTTCTTTTGACATTCCTCTTCAGAATGCCATTTACAAAGGGGAGTATTCGGCCACTCACCCGACTGTCAGAATGTTTTGGGAAGTCTTTCATGAGTTTCCTCTGGAAAAAAAGAAGCAGTTCCTATGTGAGTACTTACTGACAAGCTCTCACCAGCTCTGTTCTAATTGCATTCATAGCAGGGACATTTCCTACCTGCTGCACTGTTTGTAGCCTTAGACAGTCACAAGACAGTAAAGCGTCATGTCTGTCGCTGAGCCTTTAAGCGACTCGTGGCTGTGTCCCTTTCAAGTGTTCCTGACGGGCAGCGACCGCATTCCCATCCATGGCATGGAGAGCGTGCGCATCATTATCCAGTCCACAACGGCGGAGCAACACTACCTGCCGGTGGCCCATACCTGCTACAACCTGCTGGACATGCCGCGCTATCAGACCAAAGAGACCCTGCGCCGCAGACTCACCCAGGCCGTGGAGCAGTACGAGGGCTTCAGTCTGGTCTGACAGGCTGCGGAGCGCCAACGCTGCCACATTTTATTAGCAATGCCCGCTGTGAAGCCCATAGATACTGTACGTCTGGGTTGAGAGGACACATGAATGATGAATTGGTCCCCAATACCCCATTTACAATTGTGACATTGTGAGAAATGCGAAATAGGGGGAGTTGGGGACAATAATACAGTATATTAGCACCCGTATGTATGTACAACTAAAGGTTAGCAATGCTTCGGATGTTATACAGCTGGGAAGTTCGGTTTTGTTGTCCTTTTTGTCTCTCGCCGTTTCACAATGTTTGGATTTTGTATTTAAGTCCTTACATTTCTTAAATTCTATATCTGATATTTGTTACATTGAGCTAATTTAATCAATATGTTTATTTTTGGGAAAAATAAAGCTTCATATATGTATGTGAGTGGATCTTACAGTATAATTCCCTGATATTAATAGATGATTATTTGTCTTGATTGACAGAGCGCCTGGCTGTTTTGCATGTCTTGTCCACATTTAGAAATATTGCCTTCTACAACATGTCACATCATATTTCCATAATTTACGCTGGATGTCATTTATGTGCATGTTTAGTTAAGCAACAACCAGTTTGTTATAGTCCAGACTAAATATCAAACATATCCTTAATGGAGGCATGTTGTAACTGTCTTAATCTGAGAAAAGGGTGTTCTAATGACGTCAGGCAAATAACCAATTCAGTATGCTAAGTAAATATACCTTTGCTATCCATGGTCTCCCTTTAACTCAAAACATGCTCTTCATCATCCATCATCCAATGCTGGCGTTCATTTGCATAGTGTACAGTGTTTTTTAACCTTTTGTTTACTTATTAGATCTTTGGTATATGTTAAGCAGGTTGTATTGGGGCATGTACTTTAAGCAATAATGAATTGATACAATCCAGCAATGCACTGACTTTGCGTTTTGTACTAACTTTCAGTCAGTACAGTGATGCATATCAAACATTACTGGGATTTCTCCAGATACTTCATCTTGAAGCATGCACATTTATAATACTGTATAGGTTGAAATAACTAGTAATGAATCATAGGCAGTGTCCGATAGTGTAAAGCGTATCAAGTTACTCGTTTTTTGAAAGAAATTGTTAAATGCAAGTTGGACACTACCCTTCCCTTCTCCAAATTACTATAATTAGAATATGTATTAAAAAAAATCCTACCAAACAAAATGGAGCAAAAAACAGGAGCATGGAGGTTGCAAAAGATTCATAATAACAATGTTGCCCTCAAGATTTTCCCATCGGAATACCTTGTTCCTATTCAGCAGGTTCGTTAGCTAATGCCCTCATTGCAGTTATATATAACCCTGGTCTGAACATTTAAATTGTAAACAAACACGCCATCATCCTCACTGGTTGCTGCTTGACAAAATTGTGTGTGAAACACAGTCCTTTCAGATGATGTGCTGAACCAACTAGAATGAGAAACTGATATGTTCAATATTGCACCAAGGAACTGTAGTCATTCCAAATTACATGGACTGTTTCCTGTTCAATATGCACATAAGGGCTTTGTAGTTGCTTTAAGTAAATATTTACTTTTTTACCTTTTTAAATTAATTAAATTATTTTTATTTACCTGTTTTCCCCCTGAACAAATAAAATGTTACTTCCCATAATTATTTTTTTCATCTTTGTTGTTCTGATGAAAGTTATGTAATATGTAGACCTATAGAAGGATTAGTGACACACCAAACATTAAAAAACAGTAAAAATATCTTTTATAATATATACAAAATAGAAATACAATTTATGTACGAAAATGTACACATCCAATTTCATTAAGTCTGCCAGTGTTTACATTCAATAGAAACAAAATTCACACTGTTAATTATCCATTTTGGAGAAATAAAGGAGAGATGTTCTTGCTCACAGAAATGTAAACATGACCGTGATCCACATTTACTAAGAACAAAAAAGCTCTGGCGATGACTAGAACTAAAGCAGCAAGCCTTGAGAAATACAGAGAGCTATTTTGGGGGAATTTTTCATCCATTTCTTCAATCCACATGCATGAGAGGGTGCATTGAGTCAAAATGGCCTTTCAATTATCAATGTGAGCAAAAACATACCAGTGATTTCAAGACAAGAAATAGCTTATTTTACATTAAGTAAATAGGTAAAGCACACAATCACAAAAATATACAAGCATTCAAATGTTGAAGATAAGTTAACAGTGATCGCAAAATATATACCAATGTTAATTAAATTATTATCTATGCTATTTTGGTGTGTAATCTGAACTCTGGGTCATCGTCTTTGGATCATATTAAAAGTGGATGTTACTAATTAGACTATTTAGAAAATAACTACAGAAATAATTAAATACATGTAGTTAACTTGAAAAGTAACAAGAATTTGTTCAAATGTGTGTACAAAATGTAATTCCTTTTCAATATCATTTAAGAGTGCTTGCCTTTTATTAAATGGTGCAATTATAATTTCCTAACTAAAATGCCCTTCATTTACTGAATACTGTTAAACTGATTGGGATGTATGCAGATACAGTTAGTGTCTCCCTTACAAAAATACACAAAAACGCATTTGTGAATTATAAAATCCTTCTTTTTTTTTTAAATAGCAATACATCTGTAATTTTAGTCAATGTTTTTTAAGACTTCTAAATCACAAGAAAAATAACTTCTCCAATAAAAATATCTATTCCAACATTATAAACAATCGATAGGACAGCAATAAATTATCTGTGTGACACTTAAGTCATCCATCTATGCACATTTCTTTAAAAGGAATGAGCTCACCTTTAAAGGTGAGCTCATTCAGAAATGTTGGACAACCTCCCGGATTTTGTCTGGAAGAATTTAGAGGGGGTCAGTAGCTTTCTCAAAACTCTAAAGAAAAACCCTGCACCGATAGTACAGATAAACAGGACAATGTGTAGTAGGCATCCCTGTTAGCCCAAAAAATACAAATACAATACAAAATACAAAACAACAATGGTACAGATGGCACTAGAAGGAAAAACAAAAGAAGTTCACACAGTTTCCCACATGGCGAGGTGTGTTTGTGCGTGTGATGGCTATCCTTCAGTGGCTGGTGTAAAGGTGTCTTTAGCAAAAGAGCGCAGTCTCTCTGTCTTCTGAGATGGAAGGTGTTTATTTTCCTAAATTAACTTGGTTTAGTCTCTTTTGCTGATGAGGACTTCCAGCAGCCTTAACTTGGCTTTGACTTGTTTGTATTCATTATACTCCACTGCTAAGGGGGAACGGTCTTCCTTCTGTACATTTCTATGGGATGAAACAAATTAAAGGCAGGGTTAGGCCTACTTGCTTATTTATAATAACAGTATCGCTCTGCAGTCCTCCGCGGCGCCACCTCACACATTAAAATGCAATGTGAAGCAAAGCGTAGTGCTACGGCTTTGTTCATACGAGCGGTGTTCGCCACTTTGTTTATGTTACTATTTACGGAGCCAGGGCTGTGTAGAAGTATCAGATTATTTTTACAACACGCCCAGAGAACGGTAAACTACCAAAATGCAAGGAAATATTTGTTGAATTTGACAAAAAGTGTATTAGCTTACATTACACATCAGCTTGCAATAGCTGACTCGTTAATATTAAAATAGCAATGTTTATTATTTCAATTATATGAAAGGTCTATGTATTCTGTATTTCTAATTCACTTTTCTATATAGATGATCATCTTACCTTCCATTTTGTCTAAAGAACTGGTCCTCAAACTCTCTGAGATTCTTCCGGATTCTCTTTTTCTCCTCTCTGGTCTCTTGAAGTTGCTCCACAAGTTCCTGCCTGTGATGGAGAAAGATATACTGTAAATCAGCTTTAGGGCATTCCAAGCTCGACTCAATTCCGATTCAGATAATTGAAAATGACTCGCAAAACCCTATATGTACATGTGTATCCTAATGGATCTGTTGTCATGTCTTGTCACAATAAATTCACTTGTTCCAGATTCATGTTGCGGTGCTTACGTTGTGGCGGAGTGTAGGTTGGACAGTCCCATGTCGCTTGGGTTCTTAGAGGGAGAAAGTTCATCCACAGGGGAGATGAAGCCATCTGCCTCCTCCTCTAGCTGGTCCAGGAAGCCCAACATGCTGAGATCGGGGTGGTCGGTGAGCGTCGAGTGGGGCCTAGCGTCTCCATCGTCTTCAGAGCCATCCTCCTCCTCCTACAGAGGCAGAAAGACAGTCGCCGGTGGGCGTACGCTGCTTAGCAACTGCTCAGCTGACCTCTAGGGTGCATGAGCACGGTTATTCAAAGGCACGGTTAGTTTGTAGTTGCAACCATGGCATTTTGCCTGGCAAGTCATTAGTGGTTAATGAGGTTATTAATACAGGCAACACACAAAACAGCTACAGACTAATGCACTGATGATATGATTCGGTGAGGGTGCAAACAAATTACATCATTTTAGTGTTATTTCATCAGTGGTTTTCAAACACAAAATCATGACCCAAACAACCTTCCAACCCCCCGCCCTCCCAAAACAAAAGGGGGCATGCTGGGAATCAAACACACCATGTGTCATTTCAAACCACCTTCACACAGGACCAGAGTCGTAAAGCACCACAAGCATCTACAAGCGACCAGACAGCCTCTTTTGATTGGACATTTCATCAGGTGACCAAATCAACAGGCAGCAATCACGTTGGGTTTGTGGACCAATGGGATGGGCCGGTGAGTGGGAGGGGCGTCTGATGATTAATCAGGCAGCTGGCTCTTCACCTTTATGTCATCGAAGAAGAGTGCAGGCACGCCTTCGATAATAGGCTGAAGGAGCGGGCATCTGCGCTTGCTGGAGGGAGAGCTCTGTGGCAGTGGTTAAAAGGGGATGGGTTACCGCTGGGACAGACCACTGTCCCTGCTGTTATGCACTGTGCAGCATGGACATGAGAAACCACTGGGCAGGTCGTCCACTCAGGGTGACTCCACTTGCATTAGGGCGCTGATGCTTCCATTGTGGCGGGGGGGGGAGTTTAGGGCTTTATCATGTAAGGGAATAACCTTTGAAGGTTCACTAATCATTTAAAACAATAGCATCAGAATGCCCACAGTGCAACACACTATTACAGTAGTGCCAGTTTTATCATGGGAATTAGAAATAGAAATATTTTAGGTCCAAAATGCAGCTAATAGGCAATATGTTAAATTACATATTTAACATCATATTAAACTGCCTATAACCTGCAAGTAATTACAATGACACTTCTAAGTAGCCAGTAGTTAATAGCTGCATTCTCCCATATCGTACTTTAATTTAAAGCAAGCAGATCTTCCTAATTGAGCGCTGGAGCCTGTAAAGTAGCAGTGTTCTTAAAGAAAGTAAAGCAGCACAGCTGTGGTTTGTGTTTGCATTCCTCAGAACAGCTGGGATTCTGTGAACTCAGTTAACAGCCTACTGTGTCTTTCTGGGCGGCCAGGGGTGATCCTATAGTTGACCTTGAGGGCAGAACATCATGTCTAATGCCTGTCAATATCACCAGTTCTCTCAGCACACTGAAGCTAGCACAAACACTGTCTGGCACTGAATGTCCACAGACAGGCTTGACACTCTTGGCTCTCTGGCCACTGTTAATGGTGGTGCAACAACCTTCCACTAGTTAAAGAACCGAATAGCTGTGGAGTGAAGGCAGCGCTGTTAGCAGCTAGGGAGGCTACACTTACAATAACAGGGATGGTGGAGGCCCTGCACAGGATCTGCTTGACTAGGCGGTATCTGTCGTACAAGGGCTTCATGACCTGCCGCTCAGTCTTGGTGACCTGGGAAACAAAGGCACATTGTTAGCATGCTACTGTTTTGCAGGGTAACTAGGAAGCTTGATGTTACAATACTGTGTCAGGTAATACTGTAGGTAACAAATAGGTCATCTTCTGTGTCCATTTCTGTCATTTAGTCACTGGCCAGAAACCTACCAGGTTTAGGGGTACAAACTCGTCAGTTAAACCTATCGATCATTGGCAACATTAGCAGGGATTAATAGAACATTGGAGCAGTTCTGATGTGTAGTCAGATTAGATTAGTCTGACTAATAGAAATGCACGTCAGCTCCGGTCTTCTCGGCTCATCTGTCATATACAACAATTAGCAGTTTTCAGAGAGAAATGTAACCTGACAGGTTACATAGTCACAGCTGAATTCCTCTGAATTCATTAACATTTACTACGGCATAACATTAAAAACATGAACACACTTCTGATACATCGTCATAGGTCATAGGGCAAGGCCCACCCAGAGCAACATGCCCATGGCTGTTTGTGGATGACTTACTGGTCGGCCGTGTATGCCCTCGTAGTACAGCAGAGCTTTCTGCAGGGCCAGCTTCTCTGCTCCAATCTGCTCCCGTGTCATATCCTGCACACAACAGGGAGTGAGTCTCCACTGTCCCTGGCCTAGTTACAGTACTGCTTTCTAACTTGACTCGAACCTAATATCTGCTGTATAAGCAATGTCTATTAGATATTCTTCTGGGGCACTACATTTGTGATAACTCTGTTAATGTAGATGCATGAAAGAAACGTGTTTCAGTTGTGTTTACAGTTGTTTATAACAGCATAAACTATATGGTTCACTTTCTGTGGAGCCGTATGCTTTGCTATCTAAGTCTACCCGGTACAGAGCCAGTGCTGTAGCTTCAGTGTGACCGCGGCGTCTCACCTTGATGTCATGTGGACGTGCCACCTCCTCCCTCTTCTCCTGGAGCTTGCACATGACCACCTCCAGGGTGCTCTCCACTGGGGGCTTGGGGGGGCTCTCCTGCTGGGGCTTCTTCTCCAGCTGGGAGCCAAAGCTCTTGGGCAGTGTGTTGCTGCGCTGGCGGGTCAGAGGTGGGAGGTCTTCTTCAGACTTCAACAGCTTGTGTTCTGGTTAAGGACACACAGAGCAGGTACGGACGGGGTGAGTGGGAACTCCAGCTTTCATACCAGCTGTGGTATGAATGGTTTGAATGACAGGGCATACCTTTTAGGTCTTTGCGAAGACTGGCCAATTCGTTGACCCATCTAAGCACCTCCGGGTTTGCAACCTTATCGATGTGGGACGGCTGGGTAGGAAGATCAGGCACAACCAATGAAAGCACATTCTCTGTAGCATTGATTCGACAACTTGACCTCCTATTGACCAAATCCTCTGCCTGTCTCCTCTACTGCATAATGAATCCCCTGAGCCTCATTCGAGAAACAAGAACCCAGTTAACAGCCTATGAGTCCAATCAATTCCATTTCTCTGGCATTAGCTAGGCATCTACAGCAGTTAGCATGTCTCTGATGTAAACCTGCTCTGTGTTCACTTGTGTTAGCTTGGCGTCTGCTGCAGTTAGCATGTCTCTGATGTAAACCTGCTCTGTGTTCACTTGTGTTAGCTTGGCGTCTGCTGCAGTTAGCATATTTCTGCTACTTCAGAAAAGGCATATATTAATGCCCACCAGTGAATTCATTCAATAGCAATAATGCCAGTAATGCTGCCGTGTTGTTGCCTACGTATTTGTGCTTCCCCTATTTCTGAAAAGACCAACCACCACTGCTCTGATGTGAACCTGTCCTGTGTTTACTTGTGCTAACTGCGTCTGCTGCAGTTAGCATGCGATGTACAGTAAGCCTACCCTGTATTTGCGTTCCTCCTCAAACTTCTCCTCGAAGCGGCGTATCTTTTTCTTCAGCACATGGATCCTCCGTGAGAGCTGCGCCGAGGTCAACTCCTCCTTCTCGTCGTCGCACGAACCGAGAGACGAACTCCGCCGGCGACTGTGGGTGGTTGTTATGGTCACGAACATTTACAAAAGAGCTTCAGTTGCGCAAAAGGAGCGCCGCATAACGGAGTGGCGTGCTTACCTGACGAAAGAGTGTGCGTTGGGTGGCGAGGGGGGCACTTCAGTGTCGTCCAGGTACTGCTGGCTGTGGCCGTAGCCGTAGAAGCGAGGCGACAGCATGGGGTCGCTGTCCTCCTCTAACAGCTGGCGGATCAAGCGCCCCCCGGCGTGAGGGGAAAGCCGGGCCTCTTCTCGGTCCATGCTCTCCCTCTGCCTCGACGAATACGCAGGTACAGGCTCTGAGTGGCAGCAGAAGGCGTCCAGGTTAGGTCGGACTAGGCAGCGAAAGCTCACATAACGCGGGGTGGCTTGGCAACGGAGTGTTTTCACGAGTCGGGTAATGAAGGCTGCCTGTACCGAGAAAATATACTGAGGGGAAATGTAATCCTGAAAACTGTGGAGATGCTACGGTCAAGATGAACACTACTTCTTCTAATATCGCAAACAAAATCAGAACATCTTCCAGACGTAACACAGACTTTAACACAGGTGGCACGAAGCCTGTCTGTTGCCATGGAAACATCTTCCCACCGGCGCTGGCACGGCAGGCAGTGAAGGTCAGCGAGAACAGCTCTCTTCTAGAACCTTCTCAAGCCCCTGTGACAGTGACAGATTTCACCAGGCTACATTAAACAGCCACGCAGACGCCCCAGACAATCCATCGACTATAAATAATGCCTGGCTCCACTATCATGTTTTCCGCACAATAATGTCAGAGCATGACCCCTGCAGAAAGGCAGGACTTTCGCTTTAGTTTTCCCTGTGCAAGCTCAGTATGTGTGAGTGGAGAGAGAGAGAGAGAGAGAGGGAGAGAGAGAGAGAGAGAGAAAGAGAGAGAGTGTGCACATCCGTTGCTAAGTAAGCTTGGAACAAGGAACTGCTGCTGTGAGATGCAGGAAGCCCAGCAGGAGTGATGGATGTGGCCTATGTTTAATGGAAACGGAGAGAAACCACACTATTGTCCCATCGCATCGGGTGTCGAGTGCCCGCGATCCGATGAGCAGAGGGTACGGGCGAGCTCAAAGCAAGCGCTGAGTGATGCCGGACAATCTAAACAGTGACGGTGTCAGAAAGCACTCGTGAAAATATGCACGCCCACTCTGGAGCGGTGCATCGCTGTTTGTCCACACAGTGGGTAGAAGAGAAAGTTAAGTGACTTGGCTCAAATTCCCGCTATGGAGCCCCAGAGGTCCTTTCTTTTCGTGGTGCTACGTGCACTTTAACGTGTCAACACTCAACACAGGGTTTCTCACAGTCTGCCTCAAATCAAAGAAAATGTGGTGCTGGGTATGTTATTTTGCTTAGTGCACCAATGTTGGGCCAACAGAGGCAATGCAGCATTTGAAATTAAGCTGTTAAATCAACAGCACGATGGGTGTTCATGATTCAGCCACTGTAACATGCTGCATGATAAAACATGCATGTTTGACTACTGTATAAAGGTTGTGTGTTATACTAGATTAAGTCATTCCATTAAATGTTTTGCCATGCAGTGGAAAAGGCCATGCAGAAACATTTATCGGTTTTGTTTTGCTCGGGCTGTTTGTAGCAAGGCCAGTGACAGTAATGCAGCGCAACACTTACCATCACTATAACTCAGCTGGAAAATGCTTTTGAAATCAAGGAAAGGGGAGTTAAAGAATGGTGGATCTAGTGAAGCAAAAGGAAGGGGGGGGGGACACAAACACGAGATTTCAGAAAAAGTGGAATTAAGAAGAGACAGCGTGTGCACAAAAAAGGAGAAGTGAGAAAAATATCCAGCTTGCATAATAACATCAAACATAATGTGGCTCACATGGTACATTTTCTTATAACATTCTTTTGCACATTAGCTTCCTATTTTCCTCTGCAAGTATCTGTTAATATAAATAATTGTCCAATGTCCACAAATGTTGGCTTTTGCCTTTGGTTTCACGGGACAGTTAAAACCTCACAATAAATACAGTAATGGCAACATCTTTGCACTCCCAGCCCCTACATGTCTGGCAAGCAGACAGAAGAGAATAGGCCTGAGACAAATATTGAGTCACCATGACCGGAGTTGGCACCAAGTGTAGGACAAAGGTCTCATAGCACAGCATTCTCACACATTGTGCCCACTGACCTCATCTAATGTATGCTTACAATCACACGCACATTACTTCCATACATTTAACTTAGTGGCTTAATGACTTATGACACTTTGTTTAAGTTCATTTTTGCAAGAACAGATATTAAATATAAAATAACATTTGTGTGTTTCCTAAACACACACTTGTATACGTATACATAATGTCAACCAGCATGTAAGAGGTGTATGAACTACAACATGATTTAAAAATGACCCAAACACAAACAGCTTTCACTATTTAAGCCTCCAGAACAAAACAAGGAGGACATTTTTGAAATGTAGAATGAAATGTACAAACACACACGCACGCACATGCACACACACAAGCAGAAACAACACACAGACCAGACAGACTTACCCCAGACAGCTAACTCCAAATCCTGCTGCAGACTACAGTAATGGCCTTGGAAACGTTCAGCAGCTCAGAAGTTATATTGTATTACCTGCCTACCTGACTGAGTTAATGCTGCAAAGCTCCAGCCAACAACCCTGCCTGAGCATAAAACACTCACTGTGTAATTCATCTGACTCGGTTAAGCCACTAGAGAGCACCACTAAGGAAAGCAAATAGCTTTGGCTGCGAACGGCCAAAACAAAACACTGACATTACTGAAAGGTTGCACACAGACATGTTCTTCTAGGTGTGACCTAGTTTGCCGAGGCCACTACATCACATCAACCACCCACTGAACAATGAAAGGTGCAAAGACCAAGGTTCCATTGTAAAGATTGTACATGTCATGGCATGTCTGGAACTGCTACTTTGGCATATCTGTGCAATAATGTCCTTACTAAACAATGGCAAATCATGACAAAATGATACTACTAATATTCCTTCACCTACACACATACACCTCAATCTTCCTGAACCCGGTTGCAACAATCCAAACCACTACTAGCCCCATTGAGAGATAACATCATTCCCATCATAACAACACTGAATGCTGACAATAAACGGACAATGCCAAATATACCAATGAGATTTGTTTATCAAACTATAAATACTATAAAGACACGTTATCCCTGTCAGCCCACACAAAGATCCAGGCCAACACACACAATCACACCTGGGCAGATAAGCCAGTCAAACATGATCTCCGGTGCGGCAATAGGTGCGTGAAGGCACGGCAGTAAGCGCACACAGTTAACCCCACTATGAAGCCAGCAGACTACGCTACTACAGACTAAACCCGTTGTTACAAGGCAGACCTACACCTCCCTGTGACCAGCAGAAATAGATAACAGATAACGAGCTGTGAGCTGTTGCACGGCGCTATCCAAACCCACAGGCGTGTTTTTATCTCCCCCGGTAGAGTGTGCACAGGGAACGTCTGTTGGCGCTAGGGACAATGAAATCGTGCATGAGTCGCATGAAGGAGCCACATTGAGGAGGAGGAGGAGGAGGAGGAGGAGGGGAAAGGGGGAAAAGGGAGGAGTGGAGGATAGGGAGGACTAGAGGGAGCAGAAGGAATACAGCTGCCACCCACACACCCATGTGCAGGGGTGGATCTGGGTGTTGTCTGTGAGTACGTACATATTTACGTCTATCCGGAGCGCTGGTGGCGAGCGAATGAGACGCGCCGTTGGAAAAAGGCCTGTGCGTTAGGAGTGCGCACGTGGAAATAATCAGCAAATGTGCCTGTGAAGCTCACCAGCCCAGTTGTTGTCCTCGGTCAGCCCTGTCAAGTCCAGACGGGGGATGTCCTCGCAGCCGGAGCGCTCGCTCTCAGGGCCGTGCACGCCCCCGCTGACGGCCCTTCCCGTGTCACAGGTGACGGGCGACTCCTTGATCTTCATAGTGAGCGTCTGCACAACCATGCGAGACACGCGCGCACACACACACACATACGCACACGCACACCCACAGAGCACTTCAGCGACCGTGGGCCAGCCAGTGAGCACGCTCTTTAAGTTCAGCCACACAGTCCCTCAGACAAGCCCTGCCCCAACAGGAGGGGGAAGGAAAAGGGGGCTGCCCCTCGCTCCTGATTGGCTCAGGGCACTGGCCAAAACATCCGCCCATTTGTCTGTGGTTGCGAATGCCTGTGTGTGTGTGTGTGTGTACGTGTGAGAGAGAGAGAGAGAGAATCTTAGCTCCGCCCACAGCAGATTCCCACACCCCTCCCTCATGTTTTTTTCTAATCTCTCCCTGGCTACTGCTCTACACGTCTCCTTCCTTCTCTCTCTCCCTCTCTTTCTTCCTCTCCTCCCCCACCCATGTGCTGCTCTTGACTTGTTTGTTTCACAGTGGCAAGAGGGTAGGGAGGGAGGGGGAGGGAGGAAGGAAATGAGGAGCGGCTAGATGATTGGCTAGCTGCACGTACGCTGCCTTGACAGGCTGCTGCAGACGCACGTACCTAGAGTAGAGAAGCTGCCTACCTTCGACCATTCCTCTCCTCTTCCCGCCAGGTCTTATCAACTCGCTAACTCTATCCCTTCTCCTGCTAGCTTGCCCCCCCCCACCCCCCCACCACCATCTACAGTATTTGTTTAGCATGATTGCGCTTGGCCACCGTGTACTCGTATCCTGTAAACAGATTTGCATGACGCGGCATATTTTGGCCAGTCAGGTAATCAGTGTGTGGTTTTGGACACACTCAGCGCGCCACTAAGCTAGCAGGGTCCTGTTTCCTCTCTCTGGCTGGCGTGGGACCAGGCTATTTTTAGGGAAAACCACAGATCAAGACACAACGGCGACTAGCTCTCATGAATGCAACAGACTGCTTAACAGATGGCGCTTTAACCACCTTCCCCGGGTATTTCGTTAGTAATACTGTATTGTTCCTGGCAGTGTGACAAACGGACTACTGGGAACACTAAATTTAGTTTTGTGTGTGTGTGGGGATGGGGGTGAATGAGGGGAGGGGGTTGGGGGGTGTGTGTGTGGGCACAGAGCCAAGAGTTTATCAAGTCGTCTCTGCTGTTGAGTGTTAAATAACTTGGTCACGACGCACGTTTGATATAGAGTTTCATTAAGGAGGAGCAAATAATAATAGAAATCTACCCTGACGATTACTGACTGTCTGCAACATTGAAAGCACTGCTGCCCCACCCTACGCCTATGTTTCAAATCCAATCACTCAAGAGACACCCTTAAAATAAACATACACGCTGATACACAGCACATTTAAAAACGCACACACACACGCACACACACACACGGCCTCTAGCCTCAATAGCTTCTGAATGCTGTACACTTCTAATGTGGGTGAGTAGAAAAGTAACTGACTATGTACCACAAAGATTGATGACTGAAGTGTGAAAAGGTGGCCAATTTAACAATAGATAGGGTTCAGAGGACACATAATGTCATCAGTGTAACGAAAACCCATTTCCATACTTCAAAAGGGCTTTTTTCAAATCCATTTTGTATGTTGTAAATTCCCCAAATGCCTACACTAAATACCACAGAATTTCTTACCAAAACTATTGAGTAAAGTTTTCATAACTAACCATATAGACAAACCCCACTAAAAATATAGTCCTTCATAATAAATTACTTGATAATGGCCTGAAAAATACCTGAAACAAAACTTTCTTTACAGCAATTGTTAGGCTAATCCTATCAGTCTATCTATTAGCCGTTAATGTAAATGGGAAAATAACAAATAAATCAGACATGAGTGGTTTAAATTAGCATCCTTGTGAAAATGACATTATGCAATGTGACCACTCAAATAAATGTCACCATCAGCGAAAACATAAGACTAGATTTGGTGGTGCACAGATGTTACCCATGGTGACCATGCTGGGCTCAGATATTAATCTCCCGCGCACACAACTATGCACGTGTGTGAAAACACGCGCACATACACACACACACGCACACACACTCGCTCAGCATTCTCATGGCACACATCATGGGGTACATAATCCACAATGTTCATAGCACTATGTCATTACTACTTCATCAGGACAGTACTTAGCTGGCAGCAGACGTGTGTGTAGAAAAATACAGAAAGCTATGGTGTGTTTTTGTGTTTGTGTTGGAAGATAACAATAGTGAATGCCAGTGATAAACCTGAACATGTGATGCTGTGTGTGTGTGTGGGCGTGCGTGCGTGTGTTTCATAAGATACATGCGAACACATGGGGAAAATGAAATGGGCCACTGCTATTCTGTCTAGAATATAGACAGAATTTAGTTTGCAGAGTAAACGTTTCCTGTAGTGTTCCTGTTCCTTGGTGTTTGGTGTGTTATATGCATTCACAACTCCTGTAACACACTACAAACGAGTGCCTAAACCAGACATAAGCCAAATAAGAATAAATAAAATAAAATAAAAGTGAAAATAAAACAAATTAGGCCCTGTGTCCACTAAATGTGTTTTAGCGCTGAGAGCACCTATGTTCAATAATACGCAAAAAATGCCGCTTTCAGTTGAAAACAGTTCAACTCTTTGTGTCGTCAATGTCACATCTCTCTTGTCAGCCAATTAAAATTGAGGAGAGGTCGGGACATACTGCTCAATATTAACACTGTCAACTATGACAGACTGATCCTGGCTGTCAGTGACAACCCAGTAATTTACAACCTATCACAGAAGAGTTACCATGATCATAATATTAAGGGCATGGGGGGATGGTGCCAAGTCTGTCGGGATGTCAGGTGGGTGCCTTTTGTCAGTCGTATTTTTTTTTAGTTAAAAGACGTTTTTTGTAGCCTAGCAACAAGAGCTGTAGAGAAGCACTCTGAATATGAGGTTGTGGGCACTCTCTGCGCTAAAAACGTATTTAGTGGACACAGGCCCTATAGGTTGTCTTGTTTCAGAATGTCTAACTATGATGGACAGCGTGGGTGAAGATGTCAACATCTACATATGCATATCACCAGCTGTTGGACAGTGATGCTCTATGACTCACTGATTCCATGCTTATATAGTAGTGACGATACAGAATTGGGGTTGTGCCTGCTTGAATATATTGGCTGTATTTGGATGCTACGGTGGCAGCTGTTTCTCCTCACTGTGTTGGTACAACATGTTCTAAGTGTTATCGGGTTACAGGCGCAAGCCACACTTATACAATGAGCTCAAGTGTGTGTACTGTAGAATGCACCTGTCTGTGTGAAAATCCCCAATGAAACATTTTTTAAAAAATACACAGAGCATTTACCATGCCAGAGTACATATTGTTTCTTTGGCAACAATGCCAATGTTACCGGCAAACATTAACTACACCAGCAACTCTGGGTCAAACCCAGGAGGTGAAGGCTAGGCTTCAGGAAGGTAGGTCAGGACAGGACAACCATAACTATTCACACAACAGCTGAAGGGAAGACAAGACGGAGCTCAATCTAGAGTTCATGCGATGCGTCTCACTGACACTGAAGTAGTAAACACAGTGATAAGACGCTGACAGAGCAGTCTGCTACCCAGAGCAGTGCCATGTGGCAGAACTGTAGCACAAACACCGTGACAAGTCCATCTGGCCTGCCTAGAAAAGGATTCCATCAGATTTGAGCAGCACTGTGTAATGCCAGAGATGCTATATAGAGGAGACATGCCACTTAAGAGAATTTTGAATGGAGCTCTAGAAGAAAATTCGCAAAATTCGCAAATATATGGCATTTGGAGGAAAAACATCTAAATAATAACACATAACATAATCCTAAAGAGCCAATCGTCTGCTTTATAACTGCCAAGCATTAACCTATTAAACCAGTCGTGGTTGCTTTGACATAAGCCACCTGCCTATACTGTCTTCATAAATAACTGCCCGGGGCATTTCAAAGATGGCTGCGAGTGGCTAGACTTGCCTGTAAGGACTTTGGTAATGCCAGGCCCTGGCCCTGGCATCTCTGTCCATATGTCCAGACCACCAGCATGTATTTGTTAGTCTGCTACAAAGTCAATAGCGTGGGAGCAAAGCACTGTTATATATCATATGTAGACAAGGTAGTTAGATGCCATGAGTGCTTTCTCTCACAGCACTAGATGCCAGCCGGAAGGTCATGGGTTTGAGCCCCTGAGCGGGCCTACCAGTGTTTGTCCTTGACTCGTACCAGTTTATTATTTGGATAAAAAGTGTATGCTAAATGACCTAGTTCTATTATGAACTGCTGCCTGTTCCTTGACACAGAATAGAAGATATTATCCAGTGGTAGGAGACATTTAGGACTATAGGTTTAGGATGAAAATTTGAAAGCCCCACAACTCCTCAGTTAAATCTCAGATAAATAATTTTTAATTGCTACTTTATTACTCTATAGGTAGATATGTCGATATTTTGTATTGATACCTCAGTAAAACATATTAAATGCTATGTATTTATGGATTCAGATGAGTGATTTTACACATGCTAACTTATTTGTTGCAATTCCTTAGCCGAATGGGAGACTCAAATGGTATCCGTGACTAAATACACTGGGGGTATTGATGAGTCAGGGAGCACCGTGATGCCGAGAATCCCCCCACCCCCAAGTGTAGAAACACATCCATCATGGACAAGGTTCACCCCATACCCCTCCCAAGTACTTAGTGCTCTCTCCCTCTCGCTCTCTCACACACACACCCATCTCCCTGACATCTGAGACCAGACTTTCCTCGCCATATGCTCAGCGGAGTCCATGTGTACTGTTTGTGTGCAGCAACTGGGAGAAACAATGGAAGTCAGCGGGAAAGAGACGAACCAGTTAGGGTAAAAAGGCAGGAGAGCGGGAAAGGGAGATAAATAAAAGGATTTACCCGTATGAGAGGAAGGCTGTCCGTTCTCCAGACGCCATTCCTGCAAAATACGACAAAGCATTGCTCTCGGGCTGACCTGCACTACCACTTGACAAACACAGCAGCAGCAGCAATATTACATCACCTTTATCAAAACACAAGATACTGTCACAAAGGTTACATAAGGTGATCTTACAATCTGCAGCCAATTAATAAGTACACTCTATAAGACACACATCAACCTTGCCCGTTCTCTTTTTAACCAGTTTATGGGACAAACTGGCTTAAAGATAAGAATTATAAACATTGTGTGATAAGGCTGCGATATCCCATATCTTACCGTAGCTCAGATGTGTCCATGTTTCCCCCAGCTGTCTCGTAAGTCTCAGACACATCTATGCATTCCTTTAAATTGATTAAGATGATTCATTAAAACATGAAAAAACAACACACATCAAGACGAAATATGGCAAACACATTTTTCAAGCACTGGTCAATTTAGAGATTTTCTTTAATGGGTTATTTTCTAATTTCAGACAAATGCATTTAGATGTTTACCCTGTAGATTTCACCTAAATCCACCAAAAATTATAATTTTTATGCAACATACAGTACCATGTCACCATGTCAACATAGACACACCGTAAAACTGGGCTGTGATTGGTTCATGGAAATGTTTGTCCAGGAACGCAATGTGGGATGTTGACCCAGAAACACGTACTACTTTGCAGAATCATTTGTACCGCTTAGAGTACCTATACACCTTGCACCACACGGAATACCTTTCCTGAGGCCTCAAGGGCACTAACTCACCTCCAGTAGAACCTGGCATACCATGTTCACATTCATATGGAGCCCTGTTCACACTCGCACACACTCAGATCATCTCCCACATTCTGCTTGCTCTGCTAATAGCAGATCCATTACCAGCAATCATACACGTGTGTCAAAGTGGCAAGTGGTATTTTTGCTCTTATATAATCGGGTGGCATGGGGAGAGCACACATACTAGGAGTCATGGAACTTGTTTCTTTAGTGTGAAGCCACACTTCTATTTCCATGAATCAGTCACCGGGATTGCATGGCCTACAGCTGAGCTTTACATAAATAATGACCATATATGTGCTTGCACACACATCACACAGCTATAGTGGAGGAAGACTGCTTACATGTTGAGTCAAATTAGAAGAAGACTGCATGTGTTCCCCCACTATGACTTGCTTACCAAGCTAACACTGTGTTTTTATTTGGCTGCTCAGTTAGCATAGCTAGAGCACCAATGAATCCACATAAGGGTTTATCAGACAGTCATAATACAATAATTACTATTAAAGTGCTCTGTAACTGCACACAATCCTTGCTTAGATTTGTTGTGCTTTCAGAAAAGGAAAATTTCTAGCGCACCGCTTATTACATGTACAGTAAGGCGCGGACAGGGATTGGTTAGACCTCCATATTGCTGTTGCAAAGGCAATCTTCCACCTTGCCTTCTTGGCCATGTTTTTGTCGCCAATTATTTTTGAAGAAGAACAGTTTATGAGTCACATGGAAGATTGTCTGCTTTGTCTTTTTGCAAATGATCACAACACGTGTGAACCCGCCAATCAATTCACGCGGAAAATAAATGTGTGAACAAGCTAAGGGAAACATCATTCCAGCCAATCGCAGAGTGAGAGCGTGTGCGCAGAGAGAAGGGAAAAAGGGGAGGAATAGCAGTGACTCACTCTGTTGGTTTCCTGGTTGCCAGTGAGCTGTAGAAGCATTGGGTTGGGTCTCGACCTAGGCTTAGGGGTGCGCTCAGAGCGGCTGTTCGGGTCGCTCTGGCAGGACGCCCTCTCTGGGCCCTCACCCGACCTGACTCGACTAGCGTTGGCACGGCCTTCTGACGGGATATTCTCCTTGTTGACGTCCACGCTGACGAGGGATACTGCTCTGTATTCACAAAGAGAAGAAAATGGTGTAGGAAACAGACACCATCCTTCAGCCTCACCACAATCTCTCTCTCTCACTCTCTCTCTCTCTCTAAGGGAGAGAAACCAAATGCCAAGGTTATCCTGATAAGTCATTTATTTATATCTTCACATGCTGCTGTTAAGCTGTTGTGCCAATTGTTTACAGTGAACCCTGGTCTTATTGCGGTTTTCTGCTCTCTTTGGACAAAGACACTGTTTCAATCCATGTGGCACTGTCCTCCCAAACTCCACCAGGTCTCCCTCACCAAGGATAATCTTTGATGCTGCTGCGGCCCCCATTATTCTGACTGCCCTGTGCTCCAGTTGACATGATCAGGAAGCAGCCACACTAGCAGTTCATTTAGCCAAGATTAAACGTTTGTCATTCTTGTGCCAATTTGTAGGCCCCTACTACAACATCAAGCCCCCAAGTGACAGCTGACTGTCAACGCAGAACTGTTTTAGGTGCAGTACTGTTAATGGCCACCAGGAGCATGGCTTCAAACTATAGAAAACAGTTGACCGAATCAAAATCAATATATTTTCCTCTTGACGTCAATAGTTATCTTTGCTTCTTCTGAACTCCATTCAGACTTAAAGAATCACAATCAGAGGACTGACCAGTGACAAACGAGCACATAACATAGTTATTAATTGCGCTGGGTTAAACAGCAAATTCTTCAATATGAACCTAATGGAGGAGCTGTGAATGCCAACATCAAAGCTTCAAAGCTTCTTCTACATATGCATTAGTCTGTGCAAGCCCCATAACAGTGTTGTGATGGAACACCGTACCTGCTCCTGTCAAGGGGCCGTGAGGCGGTCTCTTGCTGCCCCCTCTGCTGCCGACGCCTCTGCCGGGCAGTGGGCAGCAGCACTGCCGGGGACGAGGGGCGGGGGGTGACCTCTGAGGGGCTGGGGGTGGCCTCTGAGCTGGGATCCCTCAAAGGGTTCACCTCAAACAGGTGCTGCTCTACCACGGACCGTATGGTGCTGTCCAGGAAACTGACAGAGGACAGGATAGAGAGAGAGAGAGGGAGAGAGATAGAGAAACACGGAGAGAAAGAGAGAGGAGGAGGAGATAGAGAGAGAAACAGCACTCATGGGAGGAATAAAGGCATAGAGCAGTGATGTCATATTAACTGTAGCACTGTGTATTATACTGCATTATAAGCAATCATATTCTTATTTTAAGGCAAAATACAACAGTCCACTTACTTTGCTACATCCGGTCTGCAGTGGACAGGGGACAGATGATTGCTGGAGAGAGAGAGAGAGAGAGAGAGAGAGAGAGAGAGAGAGAGAGAGAGAGAGAGAGAGAGAGAGAGAGTGTGTGTGT
>JAODUH010014450.1:0-22117 GCA_027564835.1 Typhlichthys subterraneus | reverse complement strand
GGACAGCCCTCTTCAGATCACCCCACAGATGTTAAATTAGATTCAGGTTTGGGCTCTGGCTGGGCCATTCCAAAAGATTAATTTTCTTCTGGTGAAGCCATGCTTTTGAGGATTTGGATGTGTGCTTTGGGTCGTTGTCTTACTGAAAGGTGAACTTCCTCTTCAGCTTTCTAATGGACGCCTGAAGGTTTTGTGCCTACATTGCCTGGTATTTGGAACTGTTCATAATTCTCTCCACCCTGACTAACGCCCCGGTTTCAGCTGAAGAAAAACAGCCCCAAAGCATGATGCTGCCATGATGCTGATGCTGGGTATGGTGTTCTTTGGGTGATGTGCAGTGTTGTTTTTGCACCAAACATACCTTTTGGAATTATGGCCAAAACGTTCAACCTTAGTTTCATCAGACCATAACACATTTTCCCACGTGCTTTTGGGGAACTTTGTTTTGGCTTTTGGCAAACTTCAGCCGGGCTTGGATTTTTTTCTATGCAAGAAAAGCTTGTCTTGCCACCCTACCACATAGCCCCTTCATATGAAGAACACGGGACATTGTTGTCACATGTAGCACACAGCCAGCACTTGCCAGAAATTCCTGCAGTTCCTTTAATGTTGCTGTAGGCCTCTTGGAAGCCTCCCTGACCAGTTTTCTTCTCATCACTTCATCAATTTTGGAGGGACGTCCAGTTCTTAATAATGCCTCTTTTGACATATTTTCTCCACTTGATGACGGCCTTTACTGTGTTCCATGGTATATCTAATGCTTTGGAAATTATTTTATACCCTTCTCTGGACTGATCTATTTCAACAATGAGATCTCTCTGATGCTTTGGAAGCTCTCTGCAAACCATGGCTTTTGTTCTGAGATGCAATTAAGAAAATGTCAGGAAAATCCTACTAGAATAGCTAACTTTATTTGTGATTAATCAGTCAGTTTAAATGATGGCAGGTGTGTGATGTTATTTAATGTGTGAACCAGATTATTGTAAGATTTTTTATGTTTCATTTACCCTCCTCAACGATTTCAGTTTGTTTTTCAATTGAATTGTTCACATTATAGGTCACATTAAAGGTGGCAAAAGTTCTGATATGATTTATCTTTGTCTTGTCTTTTACTTCACAAAAAAAACTGTAATTTTAACAGGGGTGAATAGACTTTTTATATCCACTCTATATAAATACAATAAACACTCTCGCCCTACTACTCGACTATACACACATGGAACATAAGTCAGTGATTGCCTCCGCCAAATCTAAACTGGGCCATCTAAAACAACACCCCCATGAGCTAAGATAAGGAAGTTCTTGCAGAATGTTACAGAGAATTTAACTGCTAAGAAAAAGAAGAAAATTCAATGATGGCAAGCTGTTCTGACAAGCCTGTGAGGGCCAAATACACTGACTGTAATGTAAGCAAGGCTTGGACCATGGCCAGAAAGGACTTGACCTTCTGTATGCCCACACATGCCTATTAAAAAGTGGCATTCTCGTTACCTGCCTGTCAGGCTGTACACTAGGAGGATCCCAATAACTATTTTGCAGCAGACATTTTGTATGCTACGTGTCAGGTTGTACAAGACGACGCCACTAAGGCATTGACAACAATAACAAATCTACCAAGCATTCGAGGTCATCTGGCAGCAGTTGCGTATTAAGCTGTTTAACAGGTCACATTGCCGCGGCAATGTGACCTGTTAAACAGACATTTGACAAATGTCACATGACATTTGACAAACAAAAAGGCATGTGTGCTTACATATCTCCCGCTTCTCCTTTCAGTTTTAATTTCATGTAACTTTCTATAACCTTTGGGTATGCACATTTTACATCTATATTTGGGCCGTCTGTGTTGTCACCCTTGTTGTTACACCCCCCCCCCCCCCCAAGCTAACATTGGCCTTCAAGTTGTTTATAGCTTGGTCATTTCTGAACCACATAAACAAACCTCGCCTTTAGCTATAAAACATCACAGCAGGCTGCTTTACTGTGTGTGCGTGTGGTCAGTGGTGGGATGTGAGGGAACACAGATCTGACGGGGAAGAATCCTCTTACAGCAGCCTACATTCCCTGGTGCCGGAGCCAGACATACATCTCCATCCTTTCATTGGCACCTTCGCTCCATCACACCCTCCCTCCTTTGAGCCCAGAGGGATAAGCCATTAGCACCACACTGATTTCTCACCCACACAATCTCTCGCTTGTATCTCTGCTTTTCCTCCCTTGCCATGTCTTCACTTTCTCTGATAATGGGAGGCTGGAGTCTTAGCTTCTTTAGTTATAGTGCCTGAATAGCACTGGGGTACAAAACATCACAGCCTGTACACTAGGTTTTAAAAGGCTCTCTCTCTGGGGCACCCTCCAAAGACACTGTCCTGCATGCATTCTGTGTGGGTCTACCTTGTCACAATGGAAGAAAGAAAGAAGATAGGACTAGCAGCCAAACAAACTCATGATGAATATACTCAGCATGTGTAATGACCATCCATGCATAGAAACACTATAACTCAAATGCACATTGGCTGGCAGATGACACATGAACGACAAAAGAAAGGGGCATTTGAGTACAGTGTCCCAAAAACCTCCCTTCAACATTACTGTATGTGGAAACATGTCTGAAACTTATTTTCATATTCAATTAGACAGCATGCAGGCCTACAAAGAAAGAACATTAGCCCAGTTAAGTCTGAAAATAATCCTGCCCCAGGGCTTTGCAGCAGTTTCCACCAGTCTGATAAAAGAGGAAACTCGTGGTCAGGTTTTTGCTTAGTGGTGAGAGTAATGCTGCCACACATTTTAGAGCATTACCGGTACCAAACGTAACGACGTATGGAACACGGTATAACGGTGGCATTTGACTTGATAGCTGGGAATTCCGCGGTTATCTTTCTACAGAAACACGTTTTATTCAAGCACATTTAACGATTTCGCCCATCCTCATTTACTTGATATTGTCAATATTAGACAGCTTATCAGGCACTTCTTCTAATATAAGATAGCGATGTGGCCTTGTGTCCAGTTGAGGACATATGTTTCACAATAAAGTTTCAGCCGGCAACTTCAGTACGGTAACGTAATGCCTTCAGTAATGGTTGGATGATTTAGTTAAATTGCTAGTTTAACTATGTAACATTAACCAGATATCAATGTGTCTAGCAGCCTAATCCACACGCAGTCCAACCAACACACACTAATTGATTTCTGTCAGTATTGTTATTAAGATTAGCTCGCTAGCTCTACTGGCTGCTAACGCACGATACGAAGTAGCCAATGAAGTTGCTGTGTACTTACTCGCATGCTATTAATCAATTCCCTGTTATAGTTATCCTCTGTGGTCCCGTTTGGTCAAATAAACGACCACGAATTAGTCTATAAATGCTCTAAATAATTCAACATCAATCCCTTCCATCTTCATTACTTTCTCCAACGTCAGACTACCTTGAAGTCAAGGAGGAGAGTGGCAGCCGTATTAGCCAATACCTCAGTCGCATAAGATATTACTGCCGCGCCCACAAATAATCTTGCCAATGAGATTAGTTATAAGGTTTCGCATTTATAATTTCCACGATCATGGTAAGATGTCACTGTCATTGATCTTTGACGGCAAAAAGTGCACTGTGTACTACCTAACAGAACTCATACATTATTCTGTTAAATTATTTGTTTTGTTTGTTTTAGCTCAAACATAGATTTAGACATATTATGCCGATTGCATCGAATTTAGACCTTAATGAATATACGGTATATCTGAAAATATTGTGCTGGATGACAACCCCCAACACCTGTCATCTATTGCAATTCCAGTTGATAAACTGTCCTAAATGGAATAGGTTCATATTACACAACTCATACAAAAAATACTCTATTTTATTATAAGATATATATAGTAGAGGTCAGTTAAAAGAGTACAAATCTGCTATATAATGGCAGGCACACGTTTAGCAAAACACATTTTCCTTATTTTGGTATAAAACAAAAAAAGTTTGTTTTAGACCTGAATATTATTCTAATCTTTGTAATTTTGCTATCTATTTGTATTGTGTCAATAGTGTTTAATAATTCTGATTAATATTACAATTGTACCGAATCCAAAATAATTATATACGGGAATCTGTAATGGCTTGGAGCAATTTGTCCGGGATGTGGAGTAACAGAAAGGAACAAACAAATGAATTAAGGAAGGAAGGATGGAAGGAAGGGAAGGAGAGATAAGTGCAATGCCCTTAATACAGAACGATACGATACCCATTGTATTGTAACACTTACAAATATATCAAGGATATTCAATAATTCACATATACAATGTATATTAAAAAGTTATGGCTAATGTACATTGAAGAATATTTAATGAAGGCAACATTAATCCCAATTAAAATACTACAGATGTTATAACAATTATAAAACAGCATAAGATAAATAAATAAGAGATAAAGTGCATCTATATGACTTTCTGCCACAATATGTCACACTAAGCAATTTCATCTCACACTAAAACAAACGCTTCATGGGCCACACACACACACACACACACGCACACACACACACACACACACACACACAGAGGGAGTGTGTCATGCTCTGCTCAAGACACCAGTACTCCACTATTTACATAGAAAACTGTTATATTGTATATGCTATATTAATGCTTAAAATATGATACATTTCTTTTTGTGGTACGTGTCTATGTGTGCGTTTGTGTGCATTTACATTTGTCTGATATAGACTAAAGTTCAGCTCCTGCTATCTGAGCAGCCTCGGTGTGGACCTCCCCAGCCTGCTGTTTGTATCGACGTGACAACTCCTTAGCCCTCCTCACTTCCTTTAAGCTCTCACGGAGATTCTCTGCCAGCCTTCCCTGCTCCTGGTAGCTTGGTGATGCCTCCTTTACTTGCTTAGCCATTTGCTCCTCACTACGCTGGAGCCAGCCAATCATCTCCTGAAGTTTGGTTCCAACAGAGATGGTTGCCTTATAGAGGTAGTCACAGAAACAATGTAAGCGAACTGAGTTTAGTGAACAAAATAATTAGTTATGTAATGTTTAGTAATGTCATATGCCTGTCTTTGTCGTTCCATGTTATAAAATGAAAATTTAGGTTTTAGACTGCTGGGTAAACATATTCAGACAGTTTCCTGGACATGGATTCCAAGTCTAAGACTAAAATAAAATTTTCAAAAAAGATCTCCTTTGAAAACTATTCTTAATCTAGGTCTGACAAACTGAGAAATAGTTCCAAGTTCCTGTTTTAAGTTCCTGTTTGGATTTGTGCGGTAACGTGCGATGACGTGCATGTTTGCCATGAATTTGTATCTTAATTTTACTGCAATTAAATGGTCTAAATGTATCACAGATTAACTAAATAATAATAGTTGCAGTCATAGTTGCCTTAGCGTCCAGTGACACAGCATTTAGTGCATCCTGAGCAATCTGCAGGCTGGCAGGGAACATGTATTCTTCTTCACCCGCTAACCCCAGTGGAACCACGGAAAGAGAGAAGTCATAGCCCTTCATCTGGAGGGATGCCGTATACCGGCTCCCTGGTAGGGGGGAGAGAGAGAGTGAGAGAGAGAGAGAGAGACAGACACACAATTAAAATGAGACTCCATCCATTTCACCTGAAGCTGTTTTCTCCACACAAATGCCACATATAGATTTTGTGAACAATTCACAACGAAAAACAGCCTTCTATTATTGAGGGTGATAATATTTTTATCTTGTTTTAGTGATTGCTAATTTTATGTGGCATGCTCTGACCCATTTCCTTCACAATGCAGACTGCTGTGTCTAACAATGACTACTGTCCAAAGTCTAAACCAAACATGTAAATAGATTTTGGTCAGAGATGTGAATATAAAGGATAGGACTTGAAATATGAAGTCTAGGCATATTGGTTGGAGCTTTTGTGTTTTGTTTTAGTGCCGTGCCTGACTGTATATGAGTGTGGGTTGTGTAGGCCTATGTTAGCCACATACCATGATCATCTCTGATCTTCTTCACACACTCAGTTAGAAACAATGTGTTGTCGTGGTTACAGCCATAGGTCTGTCTCAGGGTAAAGATGTGTTGAACCATGGACTCGTAGTGTTCTTGTTGCTTGGTAAAAGTCTCCGCCACATCAGCAAACCTATTATCTAGCTCTGGCACACCAACTCGCCTTATTGCCAGCCTGCCAGTCTGGCTCTGTGTACCTGTGAAATATGAAAGACAAAAATACGCACAGAACTGAATCTATAAAAACACATAAAGGCCATAATGGAGTAGGAAACACCACATAACCAATCTAGGAAATGTACTTTCTTACTAAATATATGTGAGCAATTTCAAATATTGTATTGAAAGTAGGCTACTGTATGTTGCAGCCACAATAAGTTATTTAATTTAATCGCAGAATGATATGCAGTGTAGCTTACCAGTGCGTGCTGGACGGTTCTGCCTGGCTGATTCTGCTGTTGTTGACTCGAACGATCTGGATTGTAAAACTGGCTGTCTCTGAAAAATGAACGTTTATTTAAACATTCAAGTCAAAATTACTGATTAACCCAAATATTTTAGCTGTTGACTCGATTTAAAGGTATAGTAAGTCATTCTGGAGAAAGCTTGTTAATTGAACTCGATCAAAACAAAAACAAATCTCCCTTCAATGCCATATAGGCATCCCACTTACCATCGATGTACAATGCAGCTATAGACCTACCAGTACATTAATCTAATTTCAACAATGAATAAAATGGTTCATATGCCGTTTCGACTAAAACGTAGTCGCAAAATCGACCTTATGCTCCTACTAATAATCACAGTATTGCAAATCCATACCTCTTCATTCGAGTGATAACACGACAAACAGCAGCAAGTTAATATATTATACATTTCGCTGATCTGGTGTTGTTCAGGTCAATTATACCCAATGCTCCCCGAAATCCAAATGACGTCACAGTCATAAGACTTCAGAGAAAACTTTTCTTCCTGTACGATTTAGTGTAGCAATATGCACCTGTCAATGGACAGGTGCCAAGTTCTAAATAAGGAATCACAATTTTTTACCCATGACCATTTATTTCTTAAATCTGATAAATAAACTAACGACGAATTTACATATGCAATTTTCAGTGGTATAAAGAACTGCTTACTGCAGATTGTATTATAAAATCAGAAGTATTTGTAGCAATTGAAATGTGTGAACGCGTTGACTGAGTTCAAATATCATCCACTAGATGGTGATACAGTAAGGCAACTTATGCAATAGGCATCCACTAATTAACACATTTCTAACTAACATGTCATGCACTACACTAGGCTACGAGACCTAGACTCAAACTTGACATAAAATAAATAAATAAATAAAACAATAAGATGTCATAATAAATAAATTAATTAAAGATGTTTTACAGCATAACATAAGTCAAAGTTCAATATTTACAGTTCAGCAGAAAGCAATGTTGATGTTTTTAGTCTGGATTTAAAGGGAGCTATATATCATTGTTGTGAAACATATTTTAGAAGGTTATTTGTTGCATTAACACCACAAGCAAACCAACATTTCACCATCGCTTACAGTAGCCTATATTCACTTTCTAGAATACAGAGGATAGGGATTATAGATAAATGCATGTGGGTTCCAGCCTTATAATTCCACACAGGGGTAGGGTTAAGGGCTCTGGGAAATGCAGCGTGTTGTTACCATATAACTATACAACATGGTGGGAACAATGATTTTAGGAAGTTGTAGTCTATGAAAGTGCAAACAATCATTAACCTGTTGAAAAAATAGGCTATAGGCGTTTTATTTTATTGTTTTATTTTTGTATTGTATTATTGATTCAAATCAGCTACTGTTCAGATGGGGGCGGTAATGCGCCAAAAGAGGAAGTAGATAGAAGAAGAAGAAGAAGAGGAAGAAGAAGAAAAAGAAGAAGAAGAGGAAGAAGAAGTAAATAATAGAACAACTGTTAAGGAGATCCTTAATGTAGCCTACTTAATTAATAATCATGCCCACACTGCATGCATACATTTTAATGTATATCAAATATATGCTTTTTTCTATACAACTAAGCAAAATAAACAAGCATATGCGACTAAACAAACCCATGCGAGTAGACAACGGCATCTGTCCCGTATAAGGAGCTAACCCAAAACAAAGAGTGCATTGGATTGATACGATTGAAATAATAAACCATAAATTACTGGAATGGCGTCTTCAGAAAAAACACCAGGCTCTAAAAAAAAAAGTGAAAGGAAGTGTGCCACCAAAGAAGAGTACAGACAGCTGTCCAGCATAATGGGAGTCATGAACAATCTAAGGAAACAGGTAGGCTAAACAGGTGTTACGCATAATTCTGTGTCCTGCCGAATTCAGTGACACTTTCGAAAGTGCGCATGCGCCACCTCCAATCATGTACAATCTATTAGTGTGTATGAGTGTGTGTGTGATTTCTCATGCACTTTCTGTGTCTCGCCCCCGAAGTGTTTTAGTTCGGGAAAGGGTTAATAAAAGGTTAGATATATCGATGGTGGTTTGCTCTGCAAAAAGATTGCGATTTTAGCGATTTATGAATAAACGTGTATAGTATCTACTTTATCTACACCGCCTCGTCGTTTTAAGGTTAATTGGTGTCTAGATATTTCTAAATATTATTTATATATCTATCGAACTATTTCATGATTTTTCTGCTTTATTTAACATACTTCGTTTCGAAAGGGTCACTGAATCCGGCAGTACACAAAACACCTGTACAAGGTGGTTATTATGAGGGTGAGGTTGGAGATTGTAGACCTGTATAGACTTAAATGAATGTAGTAGGTCGGATGTCACATTTAGGTAGAGTTTATGCGGGTCCTGGGATTTTGTCACTAACTTGTCTTTTTTCAGGGTACACTCTGTGACGTGACACTGGTGGTTCAAGGCAGGCACTTTCTTGCCCACAGAGTAGTGCTAGCATCAGCCAGCCACTTCTTCAATCTCATGTTTACCAGTAGGTTCACCAGTTGCACACATACATGGGCCACACTTTCACAGTTCGCTGTTTGCTCTCATTTAGAATTTGCTAATTCTCTAATTGCAGATCTGTATGCATTAATGATACATATTTAATATACTCATATTCCTAGCCACACAAGTAACTTGTATTTTAACCAGGAGCAGTTTTGTGGTTTCTCAACAAAATAGAGAAAATACAATATATTGTTTACTGTTTAAGTTGAAAAACAATAGAAAAACTTGGCACTCAGGCTTTGATGTAAATAGGTTTTCATTTTCTTTTTCCATCCAGCCAATATGATTGAATCCATGTCTCATGAAGTAGAGCTGCGGAGCGCTGATCCCGAGGTCATCGAGCTGTTGATCGAGTTTATCTACACCGCCCGGTAGGAGACGAGCTGAAAAGTAGACCTACAGGGAATGTTACACAGGATTATTTACATAATACGATACAGATAGTAATAACACTGTTAGGACTCTATTGTTGCACTTCTATACAAAGAAACACACCTACAGTCCGATGTGCCTTTTTGACGATGCTAATGCTTTTCATCTACTTCTACTCTGCTACAGCGCTAAGATGAATCCATGACAAACCTCTCTCTCTCTCTGTGTGTGTGTGTGTCTGTCTGTCTGTCTGTCAGGATCTCAGTGAACAGCAGTAATGTTCAGCCTCTTCTGGATGCAGCCAACCAGTATCAAATTGATCCGGTAAAGAAGATGTGTGTGGACTTTCTCAAAGGACAGATTGATGCCACCAACTGCTTAGGTAAATCCACTCTAATGACCACATTGGATCACATAAGGTATAGTGAAAATGCGAATACATTTTGTGTAATCATTTTAGGGAGGTTATCATCTGTTTTTTTTTATTGTCCTTCAGGTATCTCAGCGCTGGCAGAGTGCCTGAACTGTCCTGAGCTGAAGGCAGCAGCAGAAGACTTTGTCCAGCTCCATTTCACCGAGGTCTACAAACTGGACGAGTTCTTGCAGCTGGATGTGACACAGCTAACACACCTCCTGCACCAGGACAAACTCACTGTCCGCGCTGAAGCTCAGGTACACCTGGCTGCTGCCACACCGGCTGATCGCACTAGCAGCACTATTGCTCTCAGCTGAATGTTTCGATGTTTCGATGACGATAGTGTGGGAAACCCTGGTCGCATTAGCGTTCTCACAGCCACCCTGCTAGCAGACCAATCAGGGCATTTTCAAATGGTGGTAGAGATAGATGAGGCGATCAGATCAGCTGTAGCAATGCCGATTGGGTAAACGCTGTCCAATAGTTTCAATGTTAACCAGGGGTCTCCACCCAGTAGGAGGAAACATCTGTGAATACTTCCCAATGGAGCGAGGCCAGACCCTGTTCACAAAGTGGATATTTGGTCTAATTACGTGTAATATATAGATTCATTTTAAATGTAGAGTCAATTAATGATTGATAGCAAAAACAACAAGACCTCATTACACAACACTATCCCAGCCATGGCAATATTTGTCCAATATGGCGGGCGGAGCTTCTGAGGGAGAAGAGGTGTTTTTGTTTTGATCGTTTTTAAACAAAATGTCTTCAGCAGCCACCTTTTAAAAATGACAGGGGATAAAAGCATTATCATTTACTCTCATAGACTTACAGCAGGTTTAGCTTGTTATCTAATATACTTTACTCTTTAGTTGTATTTATCATTATATTATTCTTTATGTAACTTTAACATACCTGACAAAACTCTCCCAAGGATAAAAAGAAAGTGCGTGTGTTTGTTTGTGTAGATTTACGACGCTGCGATGTGTTGGCTGAAGTACGACGCGGGTAATCGACAGCGCCACATGGTGGACGTGCTGGGGTGTGTCCGCTTCCCGCTGGTCTCCAAAGCCTTCCTGTCCAAGACAGTGCAGGCCGAGCCCCTCATCCAGGACAACCCCCAGTGCCTTAAAATGGTCATAAGTGAGTGCAGGAGGGAAATAGCACACACATAATACACACGTATAGAGTTGTATGGACATTTATGAAGGGACAAAATACAGATTAATTTAAGAAAGGTATAGCTATTGTAAGCTAATTCTATGATAATACACTTTTTTTGTCAAATATATAATATATATTTGACGTATCTCCTCGCATTTCGCTATATTACCCTTCTCTGTGCCTGCTGAATAAATAATCTGGTACTACACAGCCCTGGCTCTGTAAATGGGAACATAAACAAAGTGGTGAACACAACTGACATCAATTATGCCCATGGATTCGCAATGTGTTTAAATGTGTTATGTGGGGCGGAACCTTGGGGGGAGTTTGTTTTGAGCTTGAAGATAACAAGTGTTCTCGAGAATGACTAACCCTGCCTTTAATGTTGTCTGAAATGCGAGAGGTATATACTGTAGTTATAAACGTGTTGTAACAATTCTTCAGATTGTAAAGTTGCTGTAAAAAACAAAGTGTACATTTAATTCAGTTTTGGGAGGCCCAATGTGGGCTTTTAAAGACCTCATTATTGATGGGTGGGTATACAAACAAAAATGGACATCCAACCGTCTCTTGTCTTGCCCCAGGTGGGATGCGCTACCACCTTCTCTCCCTCGAGGATCGGGAGGACCTTGGCGAGAGTAGCCGACCCCGGCGCAAAAAACACGACTACCGCATAGCCCTGTTTGGAGGCTCCCAGCCACAGTCCTGCCGCTACTTCAACCCCAAGGTGAGAGTCACACGCTCGTACCAGACATGCATCAGGAGCACACATAAGACACACACTTTATTAAACGGTCTCCTACAAGAGCAGTCAAGCTTTTACAGACCAGACAGGTTTGGACTCGTTTTGAAATCCATCTAGCATGTAATTTAGCCCCAAATTCATCTCTAGGGGTGAACAAAGATGTGGATCGTAACCAATCATCACTAACCTATCCTCCCACACCCAGTCACATAGTTGAGTCAGGTCATAATTGAAAAAGAAAGGGCTACACCAACTGAAACAGGACAACTGTCCAAAGTCACAGTTGGACATTTGAATGACATGGTGCCTTCAACTAGATGTACCCTCAACCACACAACTCTATTATACTTCGAGTATGTTATAAGACAAAACAAAACCAAATTCTGACAAAACCAAATGACAAATTCTGTTCCGTCTGCTGTCAGGTGAGTGAGAGAGTTCATAAAATCTGCTGGTCTGTAATGCAAGTGCACGTGACGTAGCCAATTGTATTCCATTCTATCTGTTTGCATGAATACAATGAACGGACGGCTGCGCCCTGGACGCCAGTCTGTGACAAATTATGTAATGTATAGCCGAAATAGTAAAAATGTGTTTAAAAATCACATCACCATTATTGACTAAATGTATATTGCGATATATACTGATATTGAATTATTGTCCAGCCCTAGGTCAAGTCATATTTACTAGTCACTCTCCCTTATGACGTTAACTACGTTTGTATGTCTTTATGTCTGTCTACCTGTCTGTCTGTCCGTGGCACCCTCCATCAGGACTCAAGCTGGACAGACATCCGCTGTCCATTCGAGAAGCGTCGGGACGCCACGGTGGTCTTCTGGGACAACGTGGTCTACATCCTGGGTGGCTCTCAGCTGTTCCCCATCAAGCGCATGGACTGTTACAATGTCCTGAAGGACAGCTGGTACTCCAAGCTGGGACCGCCCACACCGCGGGACAGTCTGGCTGCCTGCGCTGCCCAGGGCAAGATCTACACCTCTGGAGGGTCGGAAGTGGGTGAGAGAGAGAGCGGGAGAGAGATAATTTAGCATAAAGGATTGTTAGAGCGTTTTTTGTTACATACACAGCATAACAGAATAAGGAAACATTATATCACTACAGTATTCCTCGGTCGAGTTGTGGGGACACAGCACAACCTCTTTCTCTCTACACATGCATTTGTGGTTTCACAATAAAATATTAACATTTGGTCACACTTGTATCTAATGCAGCTTATAGGCATACCAGTAGTATGGAACAGGCAGGTCACTTGTTAGGGGCAGGATAGTCTAGCCAGTTGTTTGTTTGACTGTTGGAGTCTCATGTGATCGCAGGCTTCTGATTCTACATGCATCTGTGTGTGTGTGTGTGTACATGTGCGTGTGTGTGTGCGTGTGCGTGTGCGTGTGCAGGCAGCTCAGCCCTGGACTTGTTTGAATGCTACGACACCCGTACAGAGTCATGGCAGGTCAAGGCCAGCATGTTAATGGCTCGCTGCAGCCACGGCTCTGTGGAGGCCAACGGCCTCATCTACGTATGTGGGGGAACCATGGGCAACAATGTCTCTGGGCGTGTCCTTAACAACTGTGAGGTCTACGACCCCAGCACCCAACAGTGAGCAGCACACTGCAGTACACAGGTCACAGCCCAAAGTGTTCATACACATGTGTTCACAACGTGTACACAGGTCTACACCGGAGAGATGAATTTAACAATCTTGCGTCTTTTTAGCCCACCACAGCAGTAGAATCATGGTAGTAGATAATCCTCTGTCAATCACTGAGCTATGTGTCTACTTCATATCGTACTTTTCATATTGCGCAGATGGATAGAGCTGTGCGGGATGAGAGAGCCTAGGAAAAACCATGGCCTTGTGGTCGTCAAAAATCGCATCTACGCTATTGGAGGACAAGGAGCCGTAGGTAATACGATGTCTCTATTACCTGTAGAGTGTACTATTATGATGTTTTACATGTTTATACTGCTACAATGCATGTAAAATCATATCAAAGAGGTTTATTTATATAGCCGGCCTTATATTAGCGTCAATAAGATGCAGGCATATAGAATTAAAGCCCCTAGCCTAGACCATATCCTCCCATCAGCCAACATCTCCTGCTACATCTCCTTTATACTACATCTAGTGTTTGTGTGTGTATGTGTGTGTGTAGGTGGATTAGATTCCGTAGAGTACTATGACATTGCCAGCAACGAGTGGCGCGCTGCGGCCACTATGCCGTGGCGGGGCCTGACGGTGAAGTGTGCAGCGGTCGGAGACATCATCTATGTGCTGGCCGGCTTCCAGGGTGTCGGTCGGCTTGGACACGTCCTGGAATACCACACTGACACCGACAGGTGTGTGTGTGTGTGTTGGCTCCTGACATGATTACCTTAGTTGTTAATAGTTAGGTAATTATAAATGGAGCCATGATGGCCAGGTAGAAGTTAAGTCAATTTGATTCATATAGCACTCAATCACATAACAATCTCAAAGGGCTTTACAAGACCACATTTCACGTAGAAACAAACGACACTTGCATAAACTGCTCCTCGCCTTTTAATCCTTATAATATTTCCCTTTTCTTATTTCTCACATACAGATATTATAATTTGGGTCTGCCTATCTACAGGGAGACAACTATATTATTTGAAATGTTCTAGTATAAATATACTGTAAATGTACAGAAAAAAAGAACAGAAAAGTTCTATAAGTATAAAATACATATTTTACATCTAAATAAAAATATAGTGAAATTAAAATAATAATAAAAAGAAGTAATAGTATAGCACCACTCCTTACTGTATTTTAAATGTTATAGTATAAATATACTGTAAATGTACAGAAAAAAAGAACAGAGAAAAGTTATATAAGTATAAAAACATGTTTTATATGTAAATAAAAAATAGAATGAACTAAAAATAATAATAAAAAATAATAGTAAACTTCTGAGAAGCTTTCACAATGGTGTCTTGATTTCTCCTGCGGCTGTATTTAGTTTGAATTCTTATGTGAGCTATTTGTAAGCAACAAATTAAACCCTTTGTTTTCTGTTACCACATCGTTACTGCTTTGTTTTGGTGTGAAGGTGGGTGACCTGTAGCAAGGTGAGAGCGTTTCCCGTCACCAGCTGTCTCATCTGCGTGGTAGACACGTGTGGCGTCAACGAGGACGAAGAAATGGACCTCATAGACTCCCAGACCCACGCGGCCCCCGCTGCCGTGGCGGAGGTGGTTTTGTGCCAAAGCTCCAGGCTTCGTGAATGACACCGGGTCAAACAATCACGCCTGGTTCTGTTTGTATTCGCATCATTTTTAGTGGCTAGCCTCAAGTGGCAGTGAGAGTTCTGTTATTGGGTTGGTTATTTTATGCAGAGATTTTTAAAATGTGTTTTAATGTGTACAGTACACACATTGTTGGAATTATGCACTGAGATACAGTACTTTTACTTTGACGATATTTGTGTAATATATAATTAAGGCTTTAGCTTATATTAAATGTGTATGTACATAGTTATAATGTAGTGTGCTATGGTACATAATAAACTTTGTAAACATGGTTTTCCGTGCATATTATACATGAGGCCAACCTGATCACGCAACCTCGGTCTGGACTTCCTCAATGCAATAGGTTTGTCGCCTGTGTAGTATGTAAACAAGTTTGATTATAATGCATTAGCACCACCTTTATGACATGTTTTGAGGTGAGGGGTTCCACACTGATATTCCCAGCCAAATCAAACTAGCTTGCGAGATCAGGATGGTGTCACAAAATAATATTCTAGCCTGACGGATTTTGCAGTATTTTTTTTTTTTTACTTGAAGACACTTGTTTACTCATGTTGTGGCCAAACTTACTAGAAGTAGATTTGGTATAAATGCTATCTGCACATTACATAAAAATACATGGGATGTACATTAATGCATTAAGATTTTATTCCAATAATAAAAATGTGTAAGCAATTACATGGTACTAAATGCATGCAAAATGAAGGCAGTTGAAGATAAAATGGCAGCAATTCATTTCATGATACCATTATGTTGACTAAAACAGCTGCCCAATATACATGGTATTCATCAATATGCTAAAATAAGGCAACTATGTAGCCTACCTATATTTAATAAATCTAATTTGACTAAGTAAAATAAAGTTAAATTTATTTTGATATAAAAGTAAAATGTATATATATATATATATATATATATATATATATATATAAAAAATAAAACAGCAATGTGAAATGGCTTGTAAATTGGTAAAAGCAATTAGATATAAAAGCACATTCTTCAACATGGCAGATTCATGATAAAAATGACTGTTACTGTTACCAGGCAGCTATTTGTAGAAAGTAAAGTAGTGCAATGCTTTTGTAAGGGAGAAATTGGGGCTCTATTGGGAAAGCCCCTGAGCATAGGATTAATAAACAGTGGAATGTTCTGGCTCCATCGTTTAGCTTACTGTTCCTCAATCATCAAACTCCTCCTCACTCATTAGGAGGGCAAACTTGTTAAATGCCTCAGGGCCTCCCCCTCCCCTCCCCGCCCCCTCTTTTCTAACCCCCCTTTGACCCCGTTTCCTCCTGCTCCCGGGGGCAGACGACGGTTGGAGAGTTTTACAGTTGCAGTTCCTCACGGCGTCCAGTAGAGTGCGATAGAGCTGCAGAGAGATCAACCCCTTGGCTACGAAGGCTTCTGCTGAGACCCCTCCTCTTAAACGCCTGAGCAGGCCGTGCACCAATGAGCCACTGAACACCCTGACAGACAAAGATGAGAGAGGGAATGAGAATCAAACAGCTTATCAAAACCAAAACACAGTAGATTTACAAGGCAGAGGTCAGGAGTGACTACGGGTCACCACTACCCATGGACCTACCATGACAAGTTCGGTTCGGGCAGCGGCAGCATCAGTAACTGGTTCAGGCAAAATGCGCTCCAGAGGCAAGCCTGCCATTGGCTAAAAGTGTGTGCCACGCCCATATCCACACCGCGCCTCTCCATGTGCCCTACACGTAGATGGTCCAGTCCCAGCAACACAGAGCGCTCTACAGACCAGTTCATCTGTGGCACTGGCACAACACACACGCATTACAGTGGGCTGTCAGCTGTACTGAATCATTACCAATGTGTGAAGCTAATAACCGGCTAATAACACATAAAACGCATGCAGAATGCATGCAGTTGTGTCCGGGCCAATGTGACTTACTGACGCGCTGGTAAAATGTAGTTTCTGGGTGGTTGTTCCTGACCAGCTCGCCGTAAACCATGCCAAGCAACAGAGCCTGAAGATGCTGCGGTGACGGCGATGGTTTGGCCTCTCGCAGCCAGAAAGCTGTCACCCCCACAGCCAGCCTGAGGTGAGGATGGACAGCGGCCAAGACAGACTCCTTCACGCCCAAGACTTCCAACAAGACACCAAGTCGCACTGCCAGAGGAGCCTTGGGATCGATTTTCAAAATAATTTACCATTTCGCTTTAGGGATGAGTGTTCAGACTGAGTGTTGTAGCAGCCTGAACGCATGTTTAGCTAAAACATAAGAATCGTTCTAATGTTAATGAATGCGCTGTCGTAGTTACCTGGCCAAGTGTGTCAAAGTCGAGGGGGATTTTGGGTGGAAGACCCTCCACCATGTTCCTCTTTAGGTTCAGCTCCAGACGGTCATACTCCTCTACACAGACGGGGGTGCTAGAACTCTCTGCCTGTGTCTGTGCAGGTACATTCCGAACCTGACCTACCCCGGCCCTCTGCCCCCCGCGCCCTCTGCCCCCGCGCCTGTTCCTGCTTCTTGCTGGGTCAGTGGGCGCCGGTCCCGTACAAACAGAGCTCCTGCCCCTGTGCAGCAGTATGCCATATATGGCCTGGCGTATGGCCAGCGCGCTGTGGTGCCCGCTGGCCTTCTTGGTATTCTCCACCTGCGGGCGGAGCAGAACCCTGCGCATAACCAGGACATCCAGCACCATGGGGGCCAGACACCCCATGGCCGCAGCCAGAGAAAGGTCTCCTGGCAGCTGGGTGAAGCCCGACATCTGCGCTGTCTGGTCCCCGGAGAACCAGCGCGCTAGAGGGCTTTGGGAGTTGAGTTGGTACTCCTGCATAGCTTTCCACAACTGGGTGGCCAGTGAACAGTTTCCTCTGTTCTTATTCCCTGCAGCTTGCGCCACTTCCCCCATCAGCCTGTTCACCTCCTCCAGGGCCTCCCCTGGGCCAGAGAAAGAGGAGAGCCAGCAGAGGAGGCCCTCTATGCGGCCCCTTCCCCGCCCACCTGCATTGGTATCAAGCATGGCCAGGAGAGTGTCGGTGCCCCTGGGGGTGATGTAGTCATTGCCGGCCAGCACGGCACAAAGAGGCAGCAGCTCTCGGTTCATGCCTCCGAAGCGTCGACACAGGCCGCTAGTGGTGTAGCACCTGGCTGAGATGTAGCGCTTGCCATCTTTGCCGTTCAGATTGTTCCACTGGAAAAAGGGGAATGGCAGGTAGCCGCCTGGCATGGCGAAACAGCAGTTCAAGAATGTATCATTTGTTCTTCCTCATTTCATGGGTTGATATCAGTTCAGCTCATTACACAGGCATATTAAATGTTTTGCTTTCCACCCTGCTAGAAAAATCAAGATGGCTAAATGATTAATAGAAAACCACAACCATTACGCTAGCATAGTTTACAGAAACAACACCCAGAGAATACTGTAACTGTATACATGTAATATATATATCACACACACACTATGGGACACACATTAATCCAGCTGCCCCCCTTACAAAATAGTAAGCATCACTAAAATTATGTTCTGGTTTGAAAGTTGCATTATTTTCTACACCTTTGCATCAGAAGATCCTACTTTTGTGGACATTGAGGTGGGATTTGTATTTCTGGCAGAGAAAGCACCTTAAAAAAAGGTCCTCTGTATATTTGAAAGATTAATATAGCAGCTGAGCAAACAATTCTTTTGTATGTGAAGATATATTGGAGTTATTGTGTCATAGCCAGGCCAGTTGTGCTTCCGTTGTGCTTGTGTGCGTGTGTGTGTGCGTGTGGCCCAGGAAGCCATGTAGATGCACTTTAAAAACCACTGTGATCTAAACATTTTGTTATTTTTTTAGTTAGAAGTTATTACGCACCTGGTAGGTCAAAGATATAAAAGTCGCTGTCATTGGTCAGAACTGGACAGTTCCACTGGTGAGCCAAACAAGCTATCTCTCGATCAGCCTCAGCTGGGCACTGGACCACAGCAACTCCTGTCTGATTGAGGTAACTAGTGAAAACCTCTCGCACCAGCATTGGGAGAACATGGCCATTGCGGCCGTGAGAGAGAGAGTCTGCCTCTTTTATCTTGGACTGCAGGCGTTGTCGCAGAGTGGCAAACTTCTTATCACTGGGGTCTGTTCCTAAAATGTAAAATAATGTATAATTAACCACATTATAACTCAGGACAACACCCTTTTTTTTGTTTAGACGGATCAAAATTGGAGCATTACCTCCATCCATCACCACATATGGCTGGATGTTACAAGCTGCCATGGCAGAAAAGAACTGGTCCAGCAGGAATGAAAAAGCATCATAGTCCCCACCATGTTGCAGGTCCAAGCCTTGAGTGAAGTACAGGCGGAAGTACATGCTACTGCCGTCAATAACCAGACGACTGTCCCTGAATTTCACATCTTGAAAGAACTGTCGGTTCCCCTCCACGTAGGTAGTAAGTCCATGCACTCCCATAGTATCACAGTGCCTAGAAAAATGCGAGATAGTTACACTAGTTTTTCTACTTGCCTTGATTTGCCACAGTAGTTCACTTTCTATATGTATTTGCTGTGCTGTAGACCTTGGTTAAGCAACAGCAAATCAGTATACAATGGGAAAATAGTACAGAGACTGGTCAGATGTCTTGGAAAAGTAACTTTTTCTTAGTACCGTACGAGGGAGGGTGTGAATGACTAAAAAGTATATTTGCTTAGGAAAGCATATTCAACATACAATATGTTGTGCATATATTCTAAATTCAAAAAACACGTGGAAAAACAACAATGTATGGTTGGCTAAATCATTTATATTAAATACATAAACAACCGAATTATCTTACCCCCAACTTTATGTTTACATTTAAGAGACTACTTCCGTGTTACATTTACCTTCAAAACAAAGTACCGTACCATCTTGTACTAAAAGTGGATTACGCTAGCCTGTGGTCAATGCATATTGTTGTTTGTATCATGTAATATTTTCGTTTATTGTGGAAAACAATTATAACGGCGATCGTGTGATTAATGTAATAGTAATTAAATAATAGAAGACGAATTTGAATAAGATTTGACTCTTAATTTGAAATCTGGTCATGTCGCTGTTTCTCGCGAGAGTGGTGCGACAACGCACTAGCTAACGAGCGGGCTAGTCAGTTTTGCATTTCAATTTGAGATTCATTTTAGATTATTATGACCACCATGTCTGGAGGAACTAATCCTACAACTACGGGCCCGAGTCAGTCTATTACCGGACACATTTCACATCGGAAAAAAGAAAGTATTACGTCCGCAAGGTTCTGGGAGAGCCACGATACTTTAGCCCAACTAGAGATGGTGCGTCAGTGGATCGGGAAGCACTACAAAAAGGTAGCTAGCAACAAAGCTAACTAGCCGCCCCCTGCTAATAAGCCTTGTGCCCCCGCCTGTGTAAACAAACACTATCTTAGATGAAGAGATTAAACTAAGTAAAGTATCTCCTCCTTGGGATAATATTAATCTCACATGAGAAACTTTCTTATAATGTTCAAGCCTATTATAAAGGGGGAAAAAAACGATTTTAATCCTCTCCCTGTTAAAATGTTAAGTATGAACATTTTCCAAGTCGGTATACCTATTGTCTGTGTGTCTAGTATTTGTTAGTGGATGCTCCGACCTGTCAGGCTCTGGCTGCAGTGACTCTCCAGCTTCTCCAATTCCAAGAGGAGGATTTTGGGAGTCATGCCAGCAACCCTGTTCTCACCAAGATCCCCGTGAGTGACCCGTCTCTCTATGTTTTTCTTGACACCAGTTTTCTTTCGCATATCGAAGTGTTTATTCCCTTCCATTTATATTGAGATGTTCTGTTTCTGATGATGACCTGTGATGTGATTATATAAATTTAGGCGCAGTGCTTTCTGGACCTGCGACCAGGGGGCGGACTTTGTCAAATTCTTGGCTCCGCCTACAAGTTCAAGACAGAGCAGGGTTGGTGAGTGCCTTAACACTTTTACCCTTTGGCCCCTTAAAGGTGGAGTCAGCAATTGTAAGATAATACAAATGTTTGTCAAATTCAGATCATATCTCCTTATGGTATGCTAGCAATGCATTTTGTGTGTGCGCTGAAAAGCGAATCTGGTGTTTCCTTTAAATAGAAACACAAACAAAGTGGTTCAGATCGCACCAAACTCAGGGTTCCCGCGGGTCCTTAAAAAGTCTTAAAAGTCTAGAATACAATAATCTGAATTTTAGGCCTTAAAATTTCTTAAATATGATTTTGACAGGTCTTAAAAAAAATTGTATTATAAAGTTAAACTATGTATATCGTTAAAAACTAAAAACTGTTTGATAATCACGTTGAAAACCTTCACACTGGGGTTTTCAGCGTGTGTTGAAGCCTGTTGTTGAATATGATGCCCGCTGCAACTCATGCAAGGAAATTGTAAAGAAAAGACCATCAGCTTTCACTAAATGAATATACTTTGCTAATTCTGAGATTCCGATTTAGCTTCATATCAATTGTCGTGGTCTTAAATTGCATTCATAATGGTCTTAAAAAGGTTTTTAAAATTATTAAATGTAACTTGATGAAACCTGCAGAAACCCTGACACTATCCCAGACTTGGCAATACTGGCAGCACTTCTGAGAGTGAACCCATGACATTGAAGGGATATGTGTGTGTTTTGATTGAGTTAAAAAATCAATCTTTCTCCCGCATTGCTGACGCCACCTTTAAATACACGCTGCATTACCTTCAATGTTTATGTCTCACTTGCTTTTTATAACTTCTTTATAATCTCCTTCATAGGCGTAGGTTTGACTTACAGAATCCATCGAGGACAGAACGCAATGTTGAAATGTTTGGTGCTATAGAGAGAGCACTAATCCAGGTAACACACAAACACACACACACACACACGGATACCAGTTTGACAATTCAATAATATTCTTCTGTGTGTTGTGTACAGAACAACTGTATGACACAGCCCATAGTGTACCTAGACCCTTCTATGGACCAGGAGCTAGCCAGCAGACTGACCAGTATCATAGTAAATCACCAGGTACACAGTATTGGAAATTACAGAGTCAGAAGTGAAATCTTGTAGGCCGGAACAACTGAATCTGAGCATATCACACTGTTTAGCCTATGTCTTTATTCTTATGTGTTTTATTTCATTGCTTTTACTTTTTTACTTTTTAATTTCCTTTTGTTTAATTGCATTTCTTCCCTTCATCC
>JAODUH010014440.1:0-27717 GCA_027564835.1 Typhlichthys subterraneus | reverse complement strand
GGTACTTCTCCCATAGAGTTCTATTGAGGGTCTTTACAGTGGTCTGTCTCCTCTATATAATGTCTCTGGTACTTCTCTCATAGAGTTCTATTGAGGGTCCTTACAGTGGTCTGTCTCCTCTATATAATGTTCAAATAACACAGGTTTGAAAAACGACGACAGACCTTGTTCACCCAGAAGTCTAGACGCTGCTCGTCCGTGAAGCCGTCAGGTCGGGCCTCCAGCAACACGTTGTCAGGGAAACCCTCCGGCAGGTCGGTTGCCTCACACCTGACAAAGAGCAGTGGGGGGAAGAAGGTGCCGTCAGCCAGCCCAGACAGGACGATTTCGAAGGGGGGCGTCTGGGACGTTCCAAACAGCTGTAAGGCAGATGGGGCCTCTGTAGCAAACTGGGCCGGGTCCGTGAAGACCAGTAATTCATCCATGGCACCCATAGTGTAGGGCCGGAACCCCTGAATCTTGACCTTTCGTAAGGGAGGGATGATCGGTTACAGCCAGAACCTCCACTCCATTCTGTTGCAGGCATTTTACAGCATTAAGTGCATTTGCCAGTAGCTGAGGAAGCCATATACCTGTCTAAAGAGACACAACCAGACTAAAACATTATTTGGCATTAGCAGTCATCAAGGGTAGCATGGCTCCTTAAGCATAATATATTTATATATATCAACACACCATTAAGTCCTCAAAAGAAATGCTAACAGCCTATAGTTAGTGGACATGCCCAATGTTAAATAACTTAAGTTATTTGACATAATATCATACTGAAAGCCTGTATTTAACCAGAAATCAATTTGGAGTTTATTTGGGTGATAAAAATGCATCTAGGTTTAAGGTGACATACTGCATATTTGCTAATGTCAGAACATTAGATTCACACCAGCCATAAATATAACACATAGAAAGAAACACATAGCAGGATAGGCTCACATTTAAGTTGGTCACCGGCAAGCCAAACTGTATTGGTGTCCCTCTGATAAGCCTACCTGTAAGCATAATTAAAGACCTGCAATCTGCTCTATAATACTTGTATTTTTACTCACTGTGAGTCACGTTGGATCATAACATCTGCCACATTGTAATTGTAGGATATAATCAAAAACCTAATGATGTAATGGCTTAAACACAGTCATTTTGGAATGGCTCAGCCAGAGCCAAGACCTTAAACTAATAGAAATACACTAGACATCTTAAGTCTATAGTATGGTTTAGCTGGCGCAGTTCTGTAAAGGAAGGATTGTCTAATCTGTAGTTACCAGAGGCGCATGTTTGATGCTATTGCCGTCAAACGTGTAAAAAAGTGAAACACATTTATACAAAAGGAATTGGAAAGCCAATTCACTATTAACGTGTTCCTTCACATGAAGCACCAACAACAAATGGTCAAAACATAAAATGAGTCTGACATAGTGCATCGTGAAACACATTTGTGCATACCTCTCCATTTAGGAAGCTGGTGAAGGAGCATGCTTTGTTGTGGAGGTTTCTCGGCAACAGTGTCCTCTCCCCAAGCACACAGGACTGTAGGCTGAGGTTGTGGTGCAGGATCAGATTCACAGCCCACTCGTAGGGCTCTGTTGGGTCACTAGCATGACCCAGCATCTTCATGGCCATCTGGAGAAGGATCTCCTCGTCGATTGGTAGCTGAACAAATGACAGGGAGGGAGATCCTTGTATTCGGTAAAAGCTTTCATTTGGCACTTATTCATACATGTCAATGAATGCACGTCACCCCATGCAGAACTATTTTGGTAATCCTTGAAGAAGAATACCAATGTTGTAAAATGAATACAGACATACTGTACTCCTTCTCTTTGCCCTTTGAGTGATGTGTTTTGCTGCAAATGCGCTGGAGTGATCCAGTAGCTTGCATGTAGCAAAGTGCTTACTTTGCCTACTTAGCCATCTTGTAATTTCCAAGCACAAGTTTTATCCAATGGAATAATGTATATTTCTTCAATATGTACGTTTGCAACATGAGTTAATCACAGACCGTGTAGCGGAGAATATTACAAACCATGAATGATGAATGGCCATGAATGTTTTCTCACAACGAAAATCGGCTAGACCCAGAAGACCCTATTTGGGCAGGGACACCCCGTGAAAAAGACACACAGGTTTCTAGGTCTACTGAAGAGGCTTGGGTTGACGGCAGGACACGTGACCAAAGCCACTGCTCTCCAAAACTAAACCCACAAGTGTACAAGAGCACTTTGCACCCCACAATCCTGCTCCTTCTCCGTGGTCTGTTACCATGTGGTTAAAAGTGAAAGCAGCATAAAAACCTGTACAATTTCAAAGGTGATTTTGTGATTTTATTTCTTTTAAACATTATGCTATATTATTAAACAACTCTTGCCTACAGTATGTACAGACATAGAAGAGAACGCCATCACACTACCCTGTGTGTGTGTGTTGTAATACAGCTCCTCTGGTCTTTGTCACACCGGGTCACCCGCACATACATGTTGAAGAGTGAGAGCGTGTGTGTGCCTGTGTGTGGTGTGTGTGTGCGCGCGTGCGTGCGTGCGTGTGAGAATGTGTGTGCGAATGTGTGTGCCTGAGAATGTGTGCGTGCTCGTCTTGGTTTGACACGCTGTTGCGACACCTAGTGGCAGAAAGTCACATTGCTCCTCTGGTAATTATTTGGCCCACCTGCTGCTCTCTCTGCGTCAGGACCCACTGTGCCACCTGGTCTGTGTTCCAGTGCCACTCCCAGCGGGACTGGGCTCTCTGCTGCTGCTGGAGCGTCCACGCCCGGATCAGCGCCGGCTCCGTGTGGAAGCGGCAGGCCGTCTGGTGCAGCCCGTTGCACAGAGCGTACAGCACCGCCTGCAGCTGGTCCTGGCCCAGGGGACTGATCACCTGGGAGGGCAGGGAGAGAGTGGAGGGTGGTTGGTGAGGACATTGTAACCAGTGTTGGACATCCTATCCACGGAACTAAATGGGAGAACACTGCGCTACCACGCTCCGAGCAAACCCCCGGTACCCCGGTGGAGCAGCCAAAGAGTCCTCCGTCGTCCCGCTGCTCACCTCTACGGCATCCTGGCGTGGCCTCAGGATCCGGATGGTAGCGGCGTGGGAGGAGCACAGGTGCGTGCGCCGCCCAGAGCAGAGGCGTTGGACCGACAGCTGGGTGGACCGGGTGCCACCGGTGAGCAGGTGGATTGGCACGAAGGCCCCATCCCGAACCGAGGACTGAGACGCCTTGCGATTGGCCCTCGTACCTGGCGCGCTGAGGCAAGACACAGGGGTGCGGGGTGGGCTGTTATAAAACACAATATTTAACATACAGTAGATATGATTTTGAATCCAGTTATACCTGTGTGGTTTGTGCAACTCCATTTCTCCATTCACCAAGTGTTCCATAGGATCATTTTTATCTTGTTCTTGCTCTGGAATTAAATAGCATTATTTAAAAAATGAATATAACTGCACCTACAATGTACCTTCCAAGTAAAATTGTGTGTGTGACGGCACATTTTATAAGAGGTAGAGGTTATACAAATTATTATATAAAAAATGGGTCGATAAATTGTATGTTGCATGTGTGTGTGCGCGTGCGCGTGTAGGTGTGTGTGCGTGCGTGTGCACTTACTAGCAGAATGCCGGGGGTTGGCCATGAGGTGGTTGGCCATGATGTCTCCAATGCTGCTTGTGAACCCACACGAGACACACCTCAGTCTGCTTGGAAGCCTGGAACAGCAAACGACACTGTTACACTGCCATGTTTAAACTGCCTGTCCGCTCAAGGCTTTGGTGTGTAGACCTTCCACTGCAAGAGGGTCAGGGTGGGAAATGTACTTTTGGACGGGATTCGATTGGAATGCCCTGCCGTAAAAACGGACTGACTAATCAGATGGCCCGAAATACTGTAGGTTGCTCCAGCATTGACCAGCATGTACACTGCTGACAGCAGTGGAAGGGCACCGGCTGAACCAAACATTTTGGAGGCACTAAAAACTATATTTAAAATGTCCACCACGTTCGCCTCAAACACCCATGTAGCAAAGCCCTTGTGGGCAAGTCTTGCAACCCGTAGCCATGTTTGAAACGCCTCCTGGCAGTTATTAGGACTCAATAGTCACCGGGACATAAAACACTGCATGTATACAATGGTGAGTCAATTCTGATCAGGGATGTCACGAGAACCGATACTTTGGCATCGTACCAAATCGTCCAAAAGAAAATCGGCAAGTAGCCTACTTTGCGCTCAAGGCGAATGACATCTGGTCGTTTTCAACGTCGGCAAACTTAAACCACGCCTGTAATGTATAGCTATCAATATGACGCTGATTGGTAAGATCAGCTGCTACTCGGACACATTTGAAATAATTTATAGGCTTTCCAGACGGATTCTCACAGTGAAATTTAACTGCGGCTAGGCCCATCCCCCATCTCAGGACCAACTGGCTTGTATTAGACAGGTAAAATGTCAAACTGGCAGCGCTAACACAAACTGCACAAACAGAAGCAATACAATAGCTGTAAATCACTGGTTACCTTGGGTACAACTGGTACAGGGACTTATATTGAGTGGTAGTGCTGGGATCTGCATGGCTGCTGTGGAAGAAATTAAGTTTAAGTTTATCAGATTCATATTTTTCAAGATACAGTACATTTGGTGTGCCATTTGATTTATGAATGCCAGGGCAAAGTATTAGCCTAGATGAGCAACAATGCAAGCAAATAGCAGAAAGAAAGCCACCAATATTCCCAATGCAATATATACAATGCTATTCTTTACCGGAATTTAACTACTGGTTTAGAAACCACCCTGCACATTAAAACAGTGCCTGCTCATCCCACAACTCTGTGTGTGTGTGTGCGAGCGAGCGAGAGAGAGACTTACGTTATCATGTGGCTGGTGTAAGCCTTGGAGCAGCAGGTGACGTATGTGCACAGAGAGCAGCGCGTTCGCATAAGGAAATGTTTGGTGTACTCCGCAACAGGAAGGAGACACTCCACGCAGCTGGACGCAGCTGGTGCACTGCAGACGGAGGAATGGGAGTCAGTTCACCAAGTGATGTTAACCTGTTGAAACCACCCTAACCAAGGCAAGGACCTAACAATACAAATCCTGATACATATGTCACGATACGCATCACGCTACATACAGCAGGTCACGGTACCATACGCATCACATTACATACAATGTCTGTGTGTGCTCTTAATATTTATAATGCTCTCTTTTGAAATATTGACAAACATACCTGGTCCCAGAATGCAACAGTCTTATAGCTACAGCAGAAGATGGAAACTGAAGGACATTATTAAATCTGTTTTAAACACAACTCGATTACTTAGTTATAGCCTACATTTAGTGTTTATATTCCCTGTTTGGTTCGGTATATATCTTCCTGAAGTTTTTTTATTTAATTTTTATAAATAAAAATATCGATACAAGGGATTGAAATATCGGCAAAAATAATATTGCAATACTCAGCTATATTGATTTCTTTGCACAGCCCTACAATTTACTGTCCAGTTAATCTAAACAGAGCTTTAACCTGGTTACAGTCCAGTTCAGTTTATCAGTACAGATCGGAATCCCACTTCCAGAAAAAAAAAAATAATAATTTGCTTCATATTCTATTTGCAATAGTTGTTTTATTTTAAGCGTTTCTAATTGTGTATACCTCTTCTTTATGGATTTGGGGTGCATATTTTCCACACATATCCCCCTATGGGCTTCTTGAGGACTGGTACTGGGATGGACCTGGATCACCTGAAACGCAACAAAACACTTTAGGATAGAGATTAATTCATGATGATCATACCATGTTTGACCCCGAGAACTCTGCAACTCTCTCCCACAAAACATCCGTAACACTGACTCGCTCACCACCATTATATCCATCAGAAAAACAACTATTCAAAAAACTACTCATTTGACTAATTTTACATATTTTTATCCTTTTTAATTGACTTGTTTAAAACTGAATTGTAGCTAGGTTTATATCGTGTACATTGTGAGGTGTCCTTGAGTTTTTTGAAAAGCACCTATAAATAAAATGTATTTACCATTATTACTATTAGTCAATTGGACAAAATATTGATTTGGTCAGACAAGCTAAATGGCTTGATGTATTTTGGACTCAGACTCCAAAAACTCCTTGTCTTTCTGGCTCTTGTGCGCCACCCGGTGAGTGACTCAATAATTGCAGTGCATGGGTTGGACAATAAGTTCTGCCAACCTGAGAGATAGGGATCTCCTTTTTGCTCACTCCATCTGGCAAAGGCCCCCCAACCACCGAGCAGGATCTGACAGTCACCTAGAGGAGAGGTACACACCAACAATCGCACATTTCCCCACAAACAACCAAGCTCAGATAGAAAAAAAAGCACAGCACTATATATTGGAACACACACACACACACACACAACAGCAGCAGCAATCACACACACGCTAGCTAACACGTAAGCTAACACATCCCTACATCATTTTGATAACCAATGTGATGTCAGTGCATTGCAAAATCCTTTGTCCGTAGGGGCTTAATGGACCTTTCGCCAGAAGCGCCTAGGGCTGGACAATAAATCACTATAAATATATACACCGCGATATACATTTTTTTCAATAACGTGATATGATTTAAAAACGTATTTCCGGTATTTCACCAAGCTATTTGTCACTGAATGACGGGCGCAGCAGTCAACTTCAGGGTTATACAGTGCAACCATTTCACTCGCAAATGCGACAAAAAATCTTGGTGTGCGAACATGAAAAAATATGTAGGCCCACTTTGTGCGAGTGACTTCTAGCCACTATGTTCGCACCTCTAATATGCTCAGTTGGTATGAAATCCCCGTGCACAAGGACAACCGTCCGGCGCGCACTGGATACCTGTTCCAAACATGGGTCCACTTCCAACAATTTTGTTTGTTGTTACCATATCTACACTCCATCCACGCACATACGAAAGTGTGTTCAGCTGTTCAAATCGGGTCTCAAACACACTCCCATATTAGCTACCTCGTCATCACAGCTAGCTAAAGCTAGCAGGCAAGACACAAGCAAAACTGGTGGAGAAAAAAAGCCAGTGAACGATTCATGCTCGTAAGGTTAGGTGGATGTGTGGCTGCGCTCATGCCACCAGCCAGTGTTTAAATTGTGCTGCACGTTTGTGCAATTATTGTAAAAACCTGTGTTTACCGTACTCTCACGTGAAGCTACATTGTATGCCGTCACAATATGATCTCTATAGTACAGTAACAGTTTACAGTTTCACATGGCTATTATTCTAAATAGGAAGTTGTAAGAATATATCTGTATAGCCTAACTTTTCAAGATATATTCAAAGTTAGGTTTGCTCAAATGTCTATATTCTAGCCTAGTTATGCTGGTTGTCCTTCTATACCTTGAATACCTCCACATTAAATATAATAATCATACTATTGATATTAAAATATCATGAAAACAATATACTAAAGGTGAATAATTGCAGAACGGTTATGCTCGCCCTTAATAAATAGAATTTAGACTGTGCTCCCATATTTTTGTCTGCGCTCCTAAATGTTTTAACTTACGACTGAGGGGAGAATACGGTAGCAGCAGTACATTTTCACAACAAATATGAGTTTAATATGAACAGATTTGATGGAGAGACAGTGATTCCAGTTGAAGTGATCGTTTAATCCGACAAAGTGTGGCGCATAGCGACATTCCAGCCTTCTGATTAGTCATTAGCTTGCCTCTGGCAAAAGGTCCATTGAATAGTACAGTATATTGACATTTTACAGCCAAATCAATTGTACATTAATAGTATTTTGTGTATGTTTTATTTATTTATTATTTTATTGTAAATCAATTCAACAAAAGAATAAAAGTCACTAATTGTTATTGTGCCGTCAAACAGACACACACACACACAGTATGTATATATATAAATATATATATAAACTCCAAGCCTACCGTGGTGCCTGGCTTGAGTCCGTTGAGCTGGGCTGGTTTTATGTGCGTAAGGTGGTGCTGGTTGGAGTGCACCTTGTGCTCTATGTAGTACAGGAAGCTGAGACGACACTTGTCACAGGCAAATGCCTCCTTCCTCTGAGCGCGCACGTACACACACACACACAGAGAGAGAACAATATATCAATACAGAAATCACTGGTCTATACATTGTATGTCTATATGTGTGTGCGTACCTGATGCTTGGCGTAGTGGTTCTGGAATATGGAGCTGTTGCGAAGCACTTTGAGGCAGTAGGGGCACAGAAAATAACACGTGTCTGCATGAGCCTCATTGAAGTGGGCAAGGACAGAGGAGTGGTACGAGGAACGGTAGCCACACACCTGTAACGGGCGAACATGGACAAACATATAAACTGTAACTTGAACATTAAAGAACTGCAGAAATTAAGTAAGGGTTCTTGGCAAACTGAGTCATGCGGTCTTAGAAGGGTCGACCACAGGGTGTTTTAGTGGAAGCAACATGCATGTGCAATGGGCAACTGTCACTTGTCAAAATACATTTTTTATAACTGCACATCCTATTAAGATAGCACAGAGCATAATGTAATTATTCCATAATACGTGGCAAGTGAGAAAACCAATCCAGCTGGCCAACGTTAAAAAGACACCATTTGTTGGAGGCTTTGGCTATATTCAGGCCGCCAAATCTGTAATCTGTACAAGTCTGTATTTTTGACAGTACTGAAGATAAATTACCTTTGTGATTTCTAAATACGATACCGTGCTCTTGCTCTCAAATTAAACATTTCATAATTAAAGATCTGTGTGGCCCTCTAAATGATAGTTACAATGCTTTATCCCACTCAAACTGTAAACGAAAAACAAAAAACTACCTATATTTCTCTATATTATTTTACTTAGTTTACTAAGATGATACATTTTTGGGCAAGAATTAAGGAGGTGACCAGACTCACAATATTAAACATAAATGGAAAGAGCATAACACATATTTATACCTAAGAAAAGAAAGAATAAACTAAGCTCAATCGGCCTGCAGTACCTGGCAGATGTAGGGCATCTCTCCAGGATTGTGGATGTTCCTCATGTGCTGCAGAAAGGCTGGCTTATTCTCATAGGCCAGCTCACAGATCCTGCACACAGCTGCAACACCAAGAGGGGCAGGGTCCTGACTTACTGTACGTACAAGGAGTGTCAATGAAAACATTTAAAAGCCAGACTAAGGCCGCGTTTTTCAGTTGAGAACAGTTCAACTTCTTTTTTGACACTTGACCAATCACAAGTGCGTAGTGAGACCTGGTGTTTCCCATAACAACCGTTTCAGCTGCTTTTTTCTCTACATGAAAAACGCCCAGGCCAGCGCTTTTAATCAAGTTAGCTCTGAACGCGGCCAACAGAGATGCTGCAATACTGCTTATACCATGGCGCAGACTAAACATGTCTCCGTGATTATTCTACTTACCCCATTGAGCTGGCACAGAACTGCCTGTGCATTTAGAATTGTATTTACGTGATTATCTTATGTTGCGTCCACATGGAACACGGCAGACGGCAAACCGGATATCGTGTTAGCGGACGAGAGCACAGGGGCAAAATCAGTGGTGACCGGCAAAAAATGCAAACGCCGGCAAACGACATGCTGTTGAAAGTTTAAAAATGTAAACTCCTTGCCGTCCTCCACGACTGCAAAACCGGATGTTCGAAGCTCCCTCACACACGGAGAAAACATAGACAACGAGACGGTAATACTTTTGGTGCAACAACAATAGCATACTAGATACAATAAATTACATAAAACAGTTGCTACTAAATAACTGTGTTGAACAGATTTTTATTAAATTATTTGTAAACTTCATGGCAACTGCCACTCTGTTGGACATTCATGCAGTGCCGTCCAGAAAGTGTTTGCCGTCTGTCGTGTTCCATGTGAACGCAGCAAAAATAATTTTCACCAACAGACATACCCTCAAGTCAATACTGCATATTTTAGCTTTGTCAGGTTCATACATGTCGTGTATGTACTGGGATTCATCTTTTATAGTTATGGTTACTGTGAATGCAAACAGGTTTAATTTTAAATGTATTTTGATCTCTTATTGGTGTATTGGTATAAGTATAAGTTCTGTGTAAAATAAAAAGACTACATTACCAATAATGCTTTGCTCTTTGTGGGGGGCGTGAGATAGTAAGATATGAGAAGATGCCAAGCACACCATTTTCTCTGTGTAACCTGTCTATTTTCATAAGCTCCTTAATATATAATACAGTTGTCGGTCTATATTATTTGTCAGTTAAAGGCAAGGTCAGTCAGTAAACTAAAATCTAAACAAAAACACCTCTCCCTTTAATGCCATAGGGTGTTCAACACACTGGAAACACATTGCGATGCCTAGTTCGTTGTTATTGGGAGTTGTGTTAGCTGCTATGTTTGTCTTCATATGTATTTAGTAGTACCAGATAATAGTTTTCCAGCACCCACAGAGTGGCAAATCTGGCAAATTACTATGAGACATTTGGTGAATTTGACAAAAAGTTAACTACACCTTCAAGGAGTGAATTAGACAAGACGGGTGTACTGGGAGTGTACTGGGAACCTGTAGAATCAGCAAGCTGGCTGTGAACGACCTCCACGTGATGCTGCAGCGCGTTGGTGAAGCCAAAGTCCCGGTAGCAGTGCTGACAGGTCGTGTCCAACGCTCCTGGTCCTCCACGATGTCGCCAAAGCATCTCTCTCAAATGCTCTCTCACGTGGGCCATCACCCTGGGAGAGAGTTATCCATGCATCTTTAGTCATATTCATTCTACGCATATGCAATGTTCATGTATTTCATTTCCACTGCTTTGGCAACATACATTTGTTATTATTTGTTTTATTTATTTATTATTTCCTTTAAGCTGTGATTTTAGCAATTGCATTAATCTGCATTTAACTGTAAAGAGTTTAGCAGCATTGCTCGTTTGTAACTTTCACTGCCAATACAGCACATTGAATTGAATATATACACAGAGACAGACCATATTTTAGACAGCTCGGACTAGGTATGCCACAGTACAGTTTTAGTATTCAGATGCAGCGTTGGTGTCTCTCTACTGCATTAAAAGGGAGAACAACATTTAAACGAAAGCACTTAGCTTTTACAAACAGTGGGTGCCTTTCATAGGCCATATTAAATGTAAATATAAAGCGCCTTTTCAATTTCACCCCGTGATATTTTTTTATAGAGTTTGGTAGTTGCTGAGAAGACGGCGTGCCTCCTCAGATTGAGCGCTCGTCACTGTCACGTTGGAGATGAGTGACAGAAACGTTGGCATTTAGTTCCCCCTTTTCTCAAGCTCGTAGGCTCCAGCCGAGCCTGGCAAACATCTTGTGGACGTGAACGTACGATAGATGTAGACAACAACGTTTGGAGTAGAAGAAGACACTCTGGCAGAAAGAACATTTGACAGTAGAAAACCACTGACGACATTGAACCTAAATGACTCCCGTGTGCGTGTGCTAGGGGTGCACAATATATCAACTAATTATCGTCATCGCAATATCACGTTGCGCAATATCACTTCCAAAATGTTGCAGGAAGTGCAAAATTCAGTTTATTATGTGGAGAGATGCATCCGTTGGCCGTTTGGATTAGTTGTGTTTGATTTAGACAGAACAGTAAGATGCGTGGCTGAGGAAGCTGATGACAATAGAGATGGAAGAGGAAACACTAGTGGCTAAAAGGAACGCCTCCTCGCTAGCTTGGAATTACTGTTGTTGTGTGAGTCCAATATGACAATATGTTGAAAATGGGTTTGATATGGTATGAATATACTTTGATGCATTTTCCCATAACCTTTGTTTTTACTTATGTTTAAAAAATATCTAAATTGAAATCGATATTGCAAGTTTCAGGATCAATACCACAATATGTCATTTGATCACTATTGTGCACCCCTAGCGCGTCTTACCCGAGGTTGTTGTGCAGCCGTCCTGAGCAGTAGTTACAGACGAATGTGCTCCAGGGCAACTCCTTGGGAGGGGTCTGACCGCACGTGGCATCGCTGCCGTAGTAGAAGTCGTCAAGATGGATGACCGGCTTGTCGCCATGCAGCGGAGGGGGTGGTGGAGGAGGAACAAGAGGTGGGGGAGGAGGGGGAGGAGCGTGGGACAGCTGCTGTAGGCTGCCAGGGGTCTCGGTGGAGCTGGGTGACGTAGAGAAGGCTGGGAGAGGGGTGCCGGCAGCCTCAGTGGACGAGGACAACGTGGCGGAAGCCTTGCTTCGTCTGGGAGCGAGGGGTTTGGGTGGCGTGGCCTTGGTGCCGGTGGAGGAGGGTGAATGGGTCGTCCATCTGCCAGGCGTGTGCTGGCTCAGAGGGAGGTCTCTGGCTGGAGGCCGCGGTGGGCTGATGGTGGCAGGTGAAATGGCACGTCTGCTTCGAGCGTGAGAGAAGACTCGGGGCGAAACCTGCGGGGGGGATTATAATACAGGCTTAAGCAGGGTGGCACGGTTGGGTGGGTCCTTATCAGGGTTCTGCAGAGGTTGATGTAGCATTAGAACTATCTGCAAATGTGAGTGGAGATTACTATGACATAAGGGCCTGTGTCCACCAGACGTGTTTTAAGTGCAGAAAGCACCCACAACCTCATTGTCAGAGCGCTTCTCTCCAGCGCTTGTTGCTAGGCTACAAAAAACCCAGACATTGACAACTGTTCCAAAAGTGTTTTCAACTGAAAGCACCAGGGGCACAGCGCAAAAAAAAAAAAAAACCGCTGGGCGCCAACGCCGCTAAACTACATATGGTTTGTATTAACAATAGCCGCTTTTACCACTAAAAAGGCGTTTTGGTGGACACAGGCCCTTGACTGAGACTCAGTCTGTGTAGCATATTTATCACTGGCCAGCATTTGTTTGCGATTTCTGAGGAAGTTATGAATTGTAGAGAGCTACTCTCATAATAAGGGTTATGCAGTATTGGATTTGTTATTATGTAAAAATGTAAATGTTATTATGGTGCGTTATCTCTGACGTGGTTTCTGACAGTAGTATTAGACATTAAAATTGACGATTGGCCCCACCGGTTTATTTCCCAAATATAATTTTTAGACTTATCCAAGTTTAAATACAACTTTCTTAAATAACAATGAAAACGTATCAAGATGCAGTCATTAGCTACATTTTGTATCAGCCACTGTAAATGACTTGGATAAAATAGGGCCAATGTGCGTAAACTAAGGCTGTCCGTGTTGCTAACCCAACTACGGGGGACAATCCGCAATGTTTAATGTTTTAATTTTTTTCATGAAGATAGCCTATCAAATATGAGGTTTCATCTCTGTTGTAACCGGTTGTAGCCTTTGGGAATGTACACTACTGCTCAAAAGGTTTAGAACACCAGTTTCCAGTTTATTATTGAAATTCAAGCAGTTCAAGTCCAATGAATAGCTTGAAATGTTACAAAGGTAAGTGGTGAACTGCCAGAGGTTAAAAAAATTGTAAGGTTACCCAAAACTGAAAGATAATGTATATTTCAGAATTATACAAAAATACCCTTTTCAAGGAAGAAGAAATTGGTTAACAACTTAAAGCGATTCTGCAGCAACGGAGGTTGATCAAGCCTTGAATAGTGGTAATAGTGGTAGTAATAGTGATCGTAATAAGCAAGTCTCAGTTTCAAATGTAAAGCGAAAACTTGAGCTGCATTTTGACAGGTCGAGATGCAGCAAGAACGCCATTGCTAAGATGTCAGAATAATAAAAAGAGGTTTGCCTGAGCCATGAAACACCGCCAATGTACTACTGAAGACTGGAAGACTTGATGAGTCAAAGTTTGAAAATGTTAGTTCATCGTGCAGGATTTTTGCACGCCATCGATTAGGCGAAAGGATGGTTTCTCAGTGTGTGACATCAACTAGCAAACATGGAGAAGGAAGCATTATAGTCTGGGGCTGTTTTGCTGGATCCATCAAAAAGAAGAACCGTGCCTTCCGTAGCAAAATCATCTTCATGCATGACAATGCACCTCATGCTGCAAAGAATGCCCCATTGGCTGCTATGGGCATACAAGCAGAGAAAATCATGGTGTTTCTCCCCATCCTTCCCTGACCTCAACCCTATTGGGAATCTTTGGAGCATCTTCAAGCAAAATATTTATGAGGGTGGGAGGCAGTTCCCATCAAAACAGCAGCTCTGGAATGCTATTCTGACATTCAGAAATTCAAGCTGAAACTCTCCATAAACTCACAAGTTAAATGGATGCAAGAATTATAAAGGTAATATCAAAGAAGGGGTGCTATGTTAACATGTAACTTGCCCTGTTTAGATGCGTTTGATTGAAATAGCTTTTGATTTCAGTAAATATGACCTTCTACTACTGCAAGTTCAACAAATTACCATTTTCAGTTCTTTACAAGCTATAAAATGTTAATAATAATTTGGAAGCATTTTGAGTTTTTTTTTGTGTGTGAAAAAAAATATTGGGTGGTTTGTTCAATGAAATTCAACTTATACCATAAATGCTGATGAAAATTATACAGCATTTGCATCTACTATTTAGGAAAATCAGTGTAAAATATTGTTTGCATAATAATTTGGGCAGCATGCATGATGCAGCGCACCATGGATGTATTGGCAGTGCATACACTGTAATTCTTTTGGGACATGTATATTTCTTGTGGGAAAGAAAACGTTAAAATAGTTGTACCCTAACGTTTTGGGTTGTTAAACAGAAAACAGCCCAGCAACTTCTGCCATCACTTCCTTCTGTCTACAACTATGCTAAGTCAAGGTATGTAGCTTGGCACATCACAGGCTTTTGATCAAGCACTACTTTATATGCTTTCATTTAATTTATCATATTTTATAATTTAATTTATATATTATAAAACATGCTGAACGTGATGCATAGCCGGTATGCCTAGAAATTGTGTTTATGCCCTAGAACCACACTATTTCAGAAGCTCTCCGTCATGGACTCAAAATAAATAAATAAATATGGCGATAATACCGCATTGCGTGCCATTGTACCAACGTAAATCACTGCATGGAAAAAATTGTAATCACGACAGCCCTAGCGTAAATCAACAATATCAACTGAAGAGGGGTTCAATCCTCTCTTTTGTTAGCCACCGTTATATATTAAATACATACTGAGCTGTACCTTGGTGTATTTGGAGGTGGATGGGGGTGTTCTTTTGGTTTTGTGGGTGGTTAATTGCTGCCGTCCCATGCCCCTGCTTTCTTTTAAGGTGTAATTGCAGAAACGCTGAAGACTCAGGGCAATATCCGTGCTACACAGCTGTAGATGGAAGAATATAATGGTTAACATACAGTAAGCTTTATGGTATACATACACATACAGTATCTCCATCATAATTTCATCTTTTGTGGCCATCTCTTACATTTCTTCGCTGTGTGGTAAAATGTAACCTACTATACACAAAGGCAATGGGCGCTGACGTCTGGGTTTAATGTTGATTGCTGTGCATCTGGTACAGACACTTAGTTAAGCTGAAGAGAAATGGTCAACAGTAGGGGTGTAACCAAGGGGTCAACACTTTTTGTATGAGTTGATGCAAGCTATGGGCGCCGCCATTTTGTGATTTGATGCCAAAAGCGACTGTTTCCCCATTGACTTCAATGTTAATCTAAAGCCGTTAAACTTCGTAAATCGGTTGTTGCCATAAGGTTTTTTTTTTTCCACTATATATATATATATATATATATATATATTATATAAGATAGAATCTATAAAATTGTCAGCGAAAGCACGATGTCAATAGTTGCCTTGAAATTGTATATATATCTTTTAAAAACAATAGACTATATTCAGCCAATAACAGACTGAAGAAAATAGATTACAAAGATGCTCCTTTATGTTCTTTATATTATATAACTCATTCTTTCTTGGTTAAGTGTTATTATTGTATTATTACACAACACATGGATCACTGCTGCTAGCCAGATACTGTAACAGTACCGGTACGGTAGCTGCATATGCCGGTCAAATGTTTTAGATGTTGAAAGTATATCATACTACTAGGCTGACCATACGTCCTCTGTGACCCGGACATACTGCATGTCACTGAGGCATTCAAAATGTGTCCTGCCTGGATTTTCTAAATCGCCAAAAAAAAATCAACAGAAGAATTCACACACTATTAGTTGACGTATTGTAGCCGACAGCACGCTTTTCACAGGACGGAGCTGTCTCCTCTTCAAACAGATCGTTAGGGTTACAGCTCGTTATCATTAGATCACCCGGTGCAACTCCGGGGGACCAACGCGACATTACAGAGCTCCAATCCGACATACAGCCACCTTGCTCTACCGTCCAGCTCACCCGGTGCAACTCCGGGGCTATAGCGCGAGGTTACCACGCTCCAATCTGCCAACGAACTCCTCTCCTGAAATGCTTATTTTGTAATAGTTACATTTGTAGATATATGAATAACGCACAAATAATTCAACTAATCTCTCAATTTAATGAAATAGGCTACGTAACATGATGTAACACATTACTGCAATAGTCTAGTAGGTAGTACGGCAAGAACTCAACATCGCCGTAGTTTTGATTTGAGTCTGACCATACAGAAAGCCGATTCTGTTCTTACCGACATTTTCTGAAACCTGGAAAACTATAGCCTATTCGATGGATTATTTGGATAAACTGAAAGATCACATCCAAATGCATAGTGTGTGTTTTAAGGTAATACACGTACCGTACGCTCGCTACAGGCATCTCTCTTTTTCTCTCTCACTCCCTCTTTCTCACTTGGCGTTCTGTATTCCGACAAATGCTACTATTACTAATATTTAATACGCATTCTGCTTCCCTATTATTGACCCGGCTGCGGTTATGTTTGGTCAGCTTGGAACAATTTAAAATACGACGGCATATTTATAGAACTATACTGCACTGTAACTATATGGTATTCTAGTATTATTGTAGATGTTTCGTGGATGTTACGACCCAGCAATATACATGCAAGTTTCTTTTTTAATTAATTACGTTAATTCAAATATGAAACTGACATCGCCTGGTACATCCTTTAGTTTTGTGATGAGTTTCATTTCCATTTTAGTTCAATTTTAATTCTCACATGCTCATTGAGAGATCAATCCTGTGTGTTTACCAAGCCTATCAGTTATATTCTGTCATCAAATCTAACCTACATACAAAAAAATTGGCACTAATAATGTAGATTCTTTCTGTACTTTACTTACACACATGAATCCTCTAAGTTGTTGGATCTTCTTGAATCGAGAACCACAGTCTGGACAGGTGGGAGGCTTAATCTTACTTTTTCCTTTAGATGGAGGAAGGAAGAAGAAAAAGATTACATGACCATATCTGTTCAGACAAAGGATACCAAGATGGCCACTTCAAAGGGTTGCCGAAGCCATGTTCCTAATGCCTTTCATTAGCTCTCTCTACCCTCTTTCCCGGACTAAAAATGTGAATTTCCATGACCACCGGAACAATGTCGTTGTAAAATGAGAGCCAGATTGGCAAAGATAAACAAGCTGAAAACAAATGTGATGGTATTTTGGTACTCATACTACTAGGTACTACCTCTGTAAGAATATTACGATTTGTTGAGACATCTCAAAATGTAATTACCACGTTCAGTAACATTTTGATGCATAGCAACTCAAATGTAAACATGCTGCAAACAAAACTTCCTGACTGATAATATGACATGCAATATGACATGCAAAAGGCATGTGATGTTAAATGTAAGATGTCCTCGAGTGTCGTGAAAGGCGTCTAGAAAAATAAATGTAGTTATCAAGGATAATGGCACCAAAACATAAGCAATAACCCTTGCCCTACACCCCATACTTTGGCAAGGCCGATTGTAATCTGAGGTGGTTGGGCAGAAAGGGAGGTCCTCGTGCTCGTCGAAGGTCATGCGAGACGGAGGATCCAGGGCGCTTAACACCATCTGCGCTGCCTCGCCTGACACCACCCCTGAGCAGGAGCACACAGTTTTGTTAGGGAATGCACCGGAGGAAAGGCAAAGCACAGGAGAAGGTGCAATACACTGGAAAACTGTCAAGAGAAAGTATTGTGAGAGGAAGCAGTTTGAAATATTAAAGACATTTGAAATTGTGACATTTGAAAGATGTCTATATAGTTTGTATTTTGTCAGCTGAAGACACAAAGACTCAATGGGCTCTTATGCTAAAATTATACAATATACTTGACCATAGGAGCCCATGAAGTCTTTTTGCCAACGTAATACCGTAGTACACAACGCAGACAGATTTAGTGTGCATAGCAACTGGCCATAACAGAGACAGGGTATCTGCAAACTGAATGTATGCCACGTTCAAGTCATAATGTGGCACATTTATGCCACAATAAGCACAATTATAAATTGCACCTTCCTCAATGACTTATGGTTATAAACAGAACATAATTTAGAACATTTCTTTTGAGGAGGGAATTTCTGTAAATGTTACTTTATTAATAATAGTTTAATTATTAAAGATTGCAGACAGTACTAGAATAGTTTGTTTAATATTTAAGGGAAATCCTCCTGTATTATTTATTTTATGTCAAATACAGGGTAGCAGGATTAGTACATTTATAGTCATCTGAAAATGTGTTGTCATCAGTCTCCTGCAGAAGCCTGATTACAACTCATTCATTAGAAGCAGGTGGGAGACATCTAAAACATGCAGGGCAGTGGCCCTCCAGGACCAGGATTGGACACCCCTGTAACTGGACAGTGCTGACCTATGATGACAGGGGACGTCCCCGTTTCAGGAAAGTTTGGTGCGTCTTCCCAACTGTCCTTTTCCATCTGTAGGAGGGTGAAGCCGCAGGCAGAGCCTTTCGGCTGGAACTGGAACGACAGGACCTTCCGGGCTTCTGTAGGAGGAATGCAGACATCACTGTAGCTGGACGTCACGCCCACTATTGAATCAGGCAGATGATTCAATAACTGTACAAACTTAAAGAATGTGTAAAGCAAATAGAGATTTACTTGGAAATACTTTACATATGTTAGAAATCCATTATTTTAAACATGTGTAAACACTGTTAACTATGTAGTATTGTAGAGTTAGACCGTTAAACTGTATTTCATGACTTCTCTGTTCAGGATTTTTTGGGAAGGCCAGAAACGGAGGACTATATATACACGAAGATGGTCCCGAATTGTAACACCACGAGGATATAAAAGTGTAGAGAGCGTTCGAATCAGCTCAGTATTTATCCTGCTCCAATGCAAGTTATTAGCCTACTAAATAATAGTACTGTCCTTCAACAGTCTACAACTCCATAGCTAAATTGCTTACTGTCCTTTAACAGCCTACAGTCTGATAGCTATGCCTAATGCCAGAAATATGAACACAATGTGGTTAAGAGTCAATGTGCACTATTTTAAAGCTACTGGTTTAGTAGTCTAGCCTACCTCATGCTGCTAACACTTGGCTGCCAAATCCAGTCGGCATTCTCGTTTTCAAATCACCATCCAAATAATCCAACTGTTTTTATGTAGTCCAATCCTCTTTCCAAAAGAAAATCTAAACCACATATCCAAATACTTTTTACCAGTAGACATCTATTTAAAGTGAAAACACAACTCATAAAATGCTACATCTACATTTTCCAATCAATGTTCGGCTGAGGATACCTTTTTGGTACAACATTGCGGTATGGAGTTTACCGTAGAACACGAGATGGTGTGGTTACAGCGTGGTTACAGTGTGGTTACAGCACCTTTTGCTGACACAGTCCCAGCGCTTGAGAACAGATAATGCTGGTTATATTTTCCCATTTTTGAAACGTACTTTTATATACTTGCCGACTTTTTTATTAATTCAAAGTTGGCTGGGTGGTTAATATTACCTTTTTGTGACAAACTCAACCGTATGTCTGCTTTACACAATATTTAACTATAATGGAACAAAACGTTTTTAACAGTGTATTCCTTGACCCCCAGTGGGTGCAGGCCTATTCAAACTACTGGATCTGTTACAGTTATGTTTACTGCACAGTTGATCGATACCAAGCCCCGCCCCTTTTCACCTGTCCTCCAATAACAGTCGAGCATTTTTGAATCAGACTGTTTTCCCGTTATGGCCTACTCAGAGCAATGGAAAAAACAAGAGTTACGCCAAACGGAAGTTCGCAATTGTTTAACGGTTACCTGGTTCATGGAGAGGCTAAATAGTTCCCGGAAGTGCTTGGTGGGCAGTTTGAACTTTTACTATTTAGGCAATCTTCTGGGAACTATTTTGAGGCTCCACGATCCGCCGTTGCCATGAAAAAAACGGTCAACTGGAGTTAACGGAGATGGCGCGAATCTCTCTCTCTTTACATGGCTCTGAGCCTACTATGCCATTTTGTCCACCATAGTTACAGTAACTAGGCTGAATGTGCTGTAAACCAACCTCATGCACCTGTAGTGTGTTTTAACAGGTGGAGCGCACTCACGGATACTAACCCCCGGTCAGGTTGACTGGCTTTCCATTGAGCGTGAAGCCAAGAGGGGTTCCTGAGGGGCTGGTACCCCAAGACATCTGTGCAGGACACACACACACACACAGGCAGTGAGACTCAGCATCTACAGAGACAAAAAGGAGGACATGAAAGGCAGTGATCGGCATCCCGTTGTCAATACCTGCGTTGTCCTGTAGTCTCCTGGGCCAGACAGTGCGTCTATGGGGTTGGGATGTGTGACTGTGGGGAATCCTGGGACACCGTCTAGCTCTGAATCCATGAAGAGACTCCCCTCCGCTGGGTTTTCACAGGAGACTGCTGCTGAGGAGATGCCTAGAGCACAAACATCCATCAATTTTCATGCACAATATGCGGACTGTAAAACATGCAGGCGTTCTTAAATACGCTTACCCACACACAAAAGGGTTGGTGCTTGATTATTACATATTTATTTTTATAATTTTGAAGAGGATAATGAAGAGACACAGGAAACAAGTGGGAGAAAGATATCGGGACAAACTGGGAAATGGCCGCGGGCCGGAATGCAATATGGCAAGGACTTTGAGATGTTTTGTCTCACACGTACGTGCACTGTGGTTTTGCTCTCTCTCATTCTCTGGATTCTCCGGGGGTCCGAACCACAGCTCGGTCTCCTCACCATCGTCGCAATCTATTAGCAGGTTGTCATCGCTCTCGCTCTCCGCAGGGCTCGTGTCTGTGGAGTTCTCCATCAGCATGGCAATCTAATCGCATTTCAGAACAATTGACGATTTGACGAATTGTCATTTCAACTTTAAAATATCAAGTTGGTAATACTGGTGACAAAGTCACAGGACCCACGGAAAGAATGCACTGAATGAAACAATACGGGAGAGTTGGCCTGAAAAAATAATGCTGAAATATAAATATAAAACTAGGATCATGACAAAAAAAATGGCATACAAATATGTAAGTGTATGAATGTGAATGGGTGAGGCAATACTGTAAAGTGCTATTGAGTGGCTAAAAGGTTAGAAAAGAGCTATAAATGCAGTCCATTTACCATTAATCAAATGTAAATCGGCAAATAAATTGACATTCACCAGTCAGTGGTCTTATTTGTTATTCCAATAATTTTGCACTGGCTAAATGCTAAATTGGAGATGCTCCAATAGGTTGTGCTGGACATGACTGGCATGGAGCAAGAGGACAACAGGTGCCTGCACACATGTGCTTTGTTTAAGAATTAAGTGGAAAAAAATGTCAGCCTTGTGGGAGTATTTCACCAACACCTATCAGCCTAAATGTTATTTTAGACATCGGTATCGGCCCAGAATCTTAAATATTGTCAAGATAACAACTAACCATGCTAGTACAATTTTACAGGATTTTACAGGCTACTAATCTAATTTAGGAACAATCGAATAAAATTACAGCATTTTTACATCCCTTTGGATATTGGACAGACTGACTTTATTGGGGTGGCGACCCAAAACTTTTTTGCCCATCCGGTTCTAGATTCTGAATGCCAAGCCTTCTGCTAGTCATTGTTTACATTAGATGTTCTACTTGAGACACGAGAATGGTTGAGTTAACCTTCATAAACAGATATCCACATATGAATGCTAATGCGCATATGAATGCTAATAAAAAGCTAAATCGTTGACAGACCAAATCCGTTTTTTATTTATTTAATTTAGCTCTACCTCGTTTTCTCTGTTCAAGAACGTGATTGGTAAACACTACTCTGGTCGACACTACTCGGCTACAAATATACCTGTACTGGTACTACAGAAGGAAGCAAATATCTTATTTGGCTGCCTACAGATTCTGTATATTCATATGCAGTTAATATGTTTATAGAGATTATGCTATATGCATTATGCATCAGCGATACAGATGTGTTGCATTATAATGCAGTTTATAATTATTATATTATACATGTATTAACCAGAATTAAAGTGTTTAAAATCGGTAATGGTACAATAATAAACACATAAACAAGTTCAATTATAAGACATACATTTGTTCAGTATGTGTTATACCCATGTGTCCCCATTAAATGATTGTACTGAACTGATCTTCACAGCAATTCGTACATGGCGGTCTTGGTGCCTTGACCATTTCATTATGGCGTGACGTAAACTAAGATTCACTTTACCTATCCCTGCTGTCAATACACCAAATGAATAACCCCAATAACATAGATATTGGGTAAAGACAGATATGTAACTAGAAATGGATGCACATTAAACTTAAGCAAAAGATATGTAACTGATGACAAAGTCTTTAAAAGTATTTCACTGCATTATTGGGACAGCATAACAGAAATAAACAAGCACATACCGGTATTTGGCTGTCTAGGTCGCATGCTAAGCTAACAAGTAATGTTCTTAAACAGTAAGCTGCATAGCCATTTTTGGTGTTAAAACAATATAGGATACACGTATGTAATAAGTTATTGTTACCTTTAATTTCCACACGTTTTCCAACTCATAAACAATGGAAAGAAGGTAGTTTGAACGCCAAATTCTTAAATCCGTGAGACCTTGTATTTCTCTGTGCAATGCAACGTGCAGCCCAAAACCCCTGCACAGCTATGTAGCATTGGTAGGCTAGACACCTAGCCTAACTATGTGAGTAACATGACAACATTTAACCATGCCACCTACTTACCGTAGTCATTCCTTTTGTAGGGTCAAAAAGACTCTAGCGACATTAATTTTTATTAATAAAACGCAAGAGTTTTGAAATTATCAGCAAACAGCGTGCTGTTAACAGTAGAGCCAAACCTAACACCACCCTCGCCTTCCAGTTTTGTCTTCTATAAGCGCACCACCGCGTTCTATACGCCACTTCCCCTCCCCTTGACTTCGTGCTTCACTTTGCTGTGGTTCCTTTACGACTAAAATGTTGGTCAGAGTCAAATATATCAATAAAGTTCACTCCAACTTTATCATTACACGTTTGGACCTATATGATCTGACAAAAAACGCTTCTGAAAAGTTTGGGCAAGACTAATTTCAACAGTGTCTGAGATCTCACAAAATACCTGCATGCTAATTGTGTTAGCTACAGTAGTTAGCTAGGTTACCAGTAAGCATACTTCATTGGATCTTCATAGCTAATTTAGGGCCATAAAGTAATTTACGAAAATAATGTGTGAAGGTAAACAACCAAATCTGCAACTTTGTTAAAGACCACCTACATTTGTCTTTATTTTACTCATCTTGGACACTTCTGTCCTTAAAGCTATATGGACTAGCTAACTGTTTGCCTAGTATTTCAACACCAGGTTTGCCTATTGTGATTTTTCCTTCAACTATTTATAACTAATTATGATCCAACATGCAAATAATAGGCAGCATTCTTAATAAAGCTGAAACATTTAGCTTACTTGAAGTAAAAAATAAAATGCTTCATTAAAAAAAATATTGCTGGTGTATGGTACAGGTCATTATCAATATAGCTGGTTAGCAAGTCAACCATATAGCAAACTTTTTTTAAGTATTATTGATCATTTAAGAATAACACATCTGCTACCGTAGATCGTTTTTTAGATCGTTTGGTGATCGTTTAATGTTGTTATTTGGCTGTTGCCTGTCATCCAATCATAAGCTGCTATAGCGACATAAAAAAACATATTTAAAAGTTAGCTATAGTAAATCTATATATTTATATTTTCACTTGTATATCATAGTTTTCTATGCTAGAAAATTTAAAATATAGTGAAAGCTGAACAGGGCATATTTTGCCTAGGCTTGCTGCAATCCTCATGTCATGCTTCTAGACTACCGGCTATAGGTTTATTTTTTAAGCGTTTTCTACAGGCTACGTTTTGGCCTTTCATCCACAAACTGTGTTTTTAGTGTTGATGCAGAGTAGACAGTTTTTGACTTGTTATTACATTACCATTGCACGCGGGTAATTTTTAAAACTGGTTTTCTTTATTCTAAAAATAAAATCCGGTCCATACACGGTTTAACAAAAATCTATGTCCACATGAAAACACAACATGCTGTCAAATTTTATGTGTCAAACATAGGATAATGGCGCATAACGTGTGGACTGGGCATTAACGACTAGAAACTTGAAAATTGTCTCCTCATTCACTATCTAGACTAGTCTAGACTAGTAGTGAAGTCATGTATAAACGTGCATGAGCAGAGAGAGGCAAAGCATTACATTCTGGTATTTTATGACAAGTACAGCCCTAGACTTGTATGAAAAGTCTGAAAAATATGGTGGTTCGCAGGGATGGGCAGTATTTATGATACCTGAAACACGTATTTGAAAAACAAAATAGTATTTGGTCATTTGTATTTGATATGGTTGTTAAATGGCTTTATATTTTGTATCAAAATACTTGAGTGCTTTGTATTTTGTAGTTTAAAAATACTATAAAATAGGCCTACTTTCTGTGAGATGTTTATTTTGTGCAGCCTCTAATTGTAGAGGCTGTTGTGTAACCAGACCCAAAATTACTTGGTTAACAGGGTCTGGATACGCTCCATTGTGGAATGTTTGCAGTCATCACATCCTACTGGGTCTAGACTTCTGGTTCATTTTAAAAACGATGTATTTAGCCTTTAACCAATCAGCATTGCTAAAACTGTTTGTATCGCTTCATCTAGTTCTACCACCATTTCAGACTCTTTACTTCAATGCATAGCTATAACGTCATTGTATTTAGTGGCCCCACTGGTCTCTGATTGGTCCACCATCCAGGGTGGATGTGTGAGCACTAAAGTGATAATGGTTTCCAGACTCTCAGCAAAATGTGTCTTAGAGTAATTAGTAATGTCAGGTGGGTGTGGAAACATGGGATTTCATTTCAACGCACACACAGAACGATCAAATTGCGGACTGAGAGTAGATATTCGCTGAATTTGACAAAATGTGTAGTAGCTTACAATCGTTTGTTTACCTGACCTGGTTACGTATGTCAGATTTGAGACACTATAGAGACACTAGAGTAAAGAAAATAAAGAAAGCTGTTGTGTGCTCCCAAACATTGTCCACTAAAGGTATAGTCAGTGGGACAAAAAGGACAACAAAACTGAAAGACAATCTGAATATACCTTGGAAGCCTCTTAGCTTGTTTATTTATCAAGCTAATACACTTTTGCAAAATTCACTAAATATTCACTCACGGTTTGCTATCTGACCATTCTATGTGCATGCTTATAAAATAATCCAGTGTTTCTACGGTGCTGGCTCTGTAAATAGTAACAAAATCAAAGTGGTGCAGACCGCATAACAATATAACAATATCGTAGCTTTCACAATGTGTTTACGATGTGTGGGCGCTGCCTCTGAGGGAGCACCATTGAAGGCAGAGGTGTTTTTGTATTGATCAAGCTCGAAAATCAACACATTTTCTCCAGAATTACTATATATTTAACTACAGTAACCATGAGAGTGCAGGCGAATGGTTAGGCTAGATCAAATGCAGATTGATTGGTATGTGAGGTGATTTCATGCTCCGTTGAGAAAAGTATTTTATTTTTTATACTAAAATACAGTAGTAAGTAAGTACATTTTATTTATATAGCACATTTACACAGACAAGAAGTCACAAAGTGCTTTACAGTCAAACCAATGAAATTACCACCAAAAAAATAAAATAAAATAAAATAAAGACATAATACAATAAAAAAGCAAAGCAAATATGAAAGCAGCATACACCATAAAATCAAATGATAATGAAAAGCTTGTCTAAAAAGATGCGTCTTAAGGTGTGTTTTAAGGCGTGTAGTTTATTTTGATACATGGGCATGGCTGCTCTATTTTGATACACTTACAAATAGGGTATTTGGTATTTTATTTTAAAATAAACGTTGATGTATTTCTGCCCATCCCTGGTTCGTACATCCCAATGTAGCTTTGCTCAGGTGAATTTAGTAGGTTACTCGGGCTTTTCCACTGGCACATTTGGGCAAGCAGAGTCAACCACCATTTGCATTTCCATTAGGCCTGCCAGTACACATGTCATCGTCCTACCAAATCTATCAGATAGCCATGTTGGGTGAGGAGGTATAAAATGTATAGTGTAAATGTAGTCGCCATTCGTGCTATGCTGAAACTATTTGCCCTTTAAATATTACTAGTTTGTTAACGCCAACTAAATGCCTAAATATATTTACGGTTGAACTAGGAAAAATGTAGTCTCAGCCTCTTGAGGTGCTAGTATCACAGGGCTGGAGAGGAGCATTGTCCCTGCAACAGCGATTTAGGATTTGGTTGTGACTTTGCAATCGTCTGATTACCCCTAACTTTTCAGATTTATTAGCGTTTTTCAATGCTAAAATTGATAAAAACACATTGTGAAACCAATATGTGTTTCTCCAAAATTGTTAGACAATCTGTTAAAGTACAGGTGGGCTTTGGTTACTATTTAAAAAAAAATAAAAGACTGAAATTAATAAATCAAGCACTTCAGTGCCATGCCTGAATAGGCATATTGCTGAATTGTTCGACTAATCAACGCATAATTATGTCACTCGTGGTTCCTTGAAGTAGGAGCTAAAAAGTTCTAAGTAAGATCAGTGTATTCACACAAAAAGGGGGTACTAACAGCCAATGAAAACCAACCAACAGTTCTAAGATCTACAAAAAGGTTCCCAAAGTGTGAAAGTAGGCCCATTAATAGTTGTTTGTGTGACAGCGCTGGTAACAGCCAATGAAAACTACCCCACTTCCTGATATTGTTAACATGCCTAGGGGTTTAGATGTTCAGTCGCTGGAACGGTGGTCAAACAAATGTTTACTTCCATTGACTTTGCATTGCTTAAGGTGCCTCGAGTCCTTATCGCTTTCGTATTTAACAGAAAAATGCATTCACACTTCGAGCCATTCGAGTTATTTTTTTATTCTCATCCTGTTATAAAGTGAATATTTTTGGTTTTAGCATTCTTTAGCATTCTATTTTTTTTTTTTTTTAAGTAAACCTACACGTAAATGTGTCTCTTTCATACTAGAAAGTGATCGCCTTCTCAGTCTGCACAAATCAGGCTCAGGATGATGAGACATGACAGTTCACATGAGGACATTTGAGAAAAAAGTTTAAATTCTCTTACAATCGCTGCCCTTATACGGTAACCTACCTAACCCACGGTATTGTAAAATATATTTTCCAAATGTTTGTATTGTGTTGCGGAGGCGCAGAATGGCCGATGTTCTGCTAAGAGAACACCGCCGACTCTGAAAATAAATAATTTGCAATTTGTTTTGAGTGTGTGAACACAGAACATTTTTTGGTTTGCTCAGAATAATATTTTCTCTGTCAAACAATGTATGTGCTTGCGTATGGAGGACCAGGACTGCCATAATAAAAAAAAAAAAAAAAAAAAAAAAAATATATATATATATATAT